>VOQK01007157.1:0-10081 GCA_015052645.1 Benitochromis conjunctus | reverse complement strand
CTACATTAGAAACGTGCAGTGGTTTTAGATGTTTTAGCGAGCATTAAACCTGTGCCAGGAATATACATGAAGTCAGTCTGCTGCCCCTCTGACATTTAAAAAGCCCACAAAATAAGATTTTAAGATATTTAACTGTGTATCTGTGTGAAAAACAAAGGCTCAACATGTTTTACAACATCCTGAAATCCATCTGACTGCAGCTCGCTGGCTCACTTAGCATGGATTGAAAATGGATCTGACTCCACAAAGCACCACTGATCCTCATCCATGAGAAAAAACTGGAAGCACAGGGTGTCTTTTAATCTCTCTGCATATCCTGGAATAAACCCCACGCTCGTGTATCACAGTTTGATTGTTGCATGAATAATACAGTATCTCATGCTGTTATTCAAAATGGGAACAACCAAACTAATAGTTAAGGGAGTTTGATCTGAAAGTCTGGCATCAGACAACATTTCAGCTGCTCACTTCTCTGTCGGTCTGACTTTTATCAACACTCTGTCAGCTCAGCGGGCCGGACTCGACGGATGGCAGCTCCACGGTGAGCTCAGAAGGGCATCTACCTAAGCTTCAGTATATCACGAGGCAGACACCCAGTCACTGTTTTTCATTACAGAGAGTTCACAGCAGCTTTCTGCCGCAGACGGCCTTCCAGACGGTGACTGTAATTGAGAACTATTACTCACACTTGTGAGGGCCTCCTGGTCTCTGAGCTCAACGGCTGCCTCTGGGATCTGCCTACAGGTTAGCAGCTCTGGCTGAATTCAGACACTGTGGTGGTTTGTACAAGGCTGAACAAAGGCAACAAAAGGCTGAAAGCACTGAAACCGCGGTGTAAAGCCAAAGAGTCTACGCCGTTACTTCACATCATTACTTGCACCAAGCTAACAGTTAGCTTACAAAAAGCCCTGGTCGGTTTGTCTGTAAAAAAAAAAAAGAAAAAGACGTGAAACTTATCAAAGAAAAAAAGGGCCAAAGGGCCAAAAGCAGTGCTTTAGAGCTGTACAGTACACACACTCACAACACTGCAGCTGTGTTGCTTTCCTGTCTGTATTACACATTTAACATCTTCATATTGTTCCCATAGTACAATTTAATCTTCCTTTACAAAAGGAAAAAAACAGCCGTTCTACTCTCGATACAGCGGTACCTTCGTGTCACCACGTGCTTTGATCTCCATTGTTAAGGTAAGCGAATTCAGATAGCATCGAGATAACCTGGCTATGTTGAAATCGATTCATAGAAAAGACCTCAGGCTCCATAACATGGTCACATCCAGCTCTCACACAGCTAACACACAGCATCATTAGCACCACCATCAGTTTTCAGTGAACATGAAAGCAACTCAACGCTGTTCAAAGAGCCTCAGGAAGTGCTATCAATCCATTAATCCAACGCCACAGAAAGACTGATAAAACCTGAAGACCTGAGCCGGTGTATGACAGATAGTTGCTGCGTGTAAACACAGCCTCTTAAGGAAGTTGTGCCTGAAGTCCTTCCTGCCAAACAAGCAGCTGAGGACGAATCTGCTGCTCGATCTGGCAGCTGTGTGTGGGAGGATGCTCCTTTTTCATTCCTCCTTCACTCATCTCACGCTCACGCTCACGCACACACACACACACTTCATGTTTGTCAAAAATAACATTTTCCCCATCGCCAGTCCGCAGTGCTGGTTGCTCGTATCGCGGTACCAGCCAAATACTGAGCTGATAAAAACCTGAAACAGCCATTTCATTTGGCATTGTTGCGTTCTAATACTCGTGTCATAAAACTCACTAGTCTCTCAATGACAAAGCAAAACCTTTACAAACCAACTACAAAGCAGATTATGGGAATCCACTGTGCATCCACTGGTGTTTCAGTGTGTGCGTGATACATTAAAAGTGACTTCATAGCTTAGAAAAAGCTCTGCATTAATGTGTGTGTGAATTTGGGTTGTACTCCAACAGCACTTGGAAGTATTCAGTAAGAGTAAAAATACCAAAGCAGCATATTAACAGGCTACCAGGCCTTTTACCATCTCCACTTTCCTGTCACAACTCATGACTAGCACAGTAGATAATATAACAGATGGATATAGATGCAGAGTTTTTTATCCCCAGTTCTTCACATACAATCAGACGTATGTGAAGAACCGAGATAAGAGACTCGAGATAAGCTTCAGTGTGTAAACTTCACCTTTAATATTGCAATTCACATATGAGAAAAAAACCTGATTTATGCAGTAAGTTTGCAGGCGTATGTCTGTTGATGATGCTTTTGAGCACACGGGAAAACGACAGACAGGCTCTTGTCTTTACATGGAGGCTCGCATGATCACATGATCTCCAAACAAGTTTCCCGCTGTGATTAGTAGACGGGATGAAGATTTGGAGTTCTTGTTTATCACCCTTGCTTTCACCAGGGAGCTCTCTCTTTCAGACGTCTGGGGCCAGACTGGGAGCATTTATAGAGTTTGTCCCAGATTTTTTTAAGGAATCTCCTCGACCTGGCTCCTGTAAACAGGCTGGTCAGGAGAGATGGATGGACTCAGGCTGCGGCACAGAAAGTTTGGCTAAAAAAACCTCAAAAACGGACAGATAATTTTTCCTGTTTGAGGTCAGTGCGGAAAAGGAAGTGTTATGAAAAGAAAACTCAGGGAGACAAACTTATTAGCTGTGTCCCAAAACCTAGGCCGCATCCTTCAAAGGACCCGGCCTTTGCGGTCTACGTGGGCCGGGTCCTTCGAAGACCGAGAAGGCCGGAAGTGCGAGGCTGTGAAATGGGACGGTCTAGCCTTCAGATTTGCATCACCGGGGGTTTGAAAATGATGTGCCGGGAGTTTGCTGTTCGCCGGCTCTAGTGAGCCTTGACGACCCGCTCAGCGATCGAGCTGGTGGGTAACCAACGTCTCCAAATATGTCGGAGCACTTCTGCAAATATGTGATGTCTTGATAAATCGAGCAGATATTTGAAGTTTACACAGCTACATTTTTGCCTGAAAATATCTTAAAAGTTTATTTTGTGACCCAGAAAGAGTAATAAGAGTAATATTAAAACAAAGTACCTGCCGCCATTGTTGGAAACTGGAATTGGCTGGGCCGCGCTATGAATTCTGGGATAGGTTGGGCCATGAAGGATACACCCGACTCATCCTTCGAATCCGGGGAAATGAAGGACACATTTGTCGACCGCATTTGGAGCAGCCTTTGAATTGGGACAGCCTTCGTCGCTTGGCTGTGATGTAATCGGTCTACAAATGCGGCGGTTTTGGGACACAGCTATTGTGTTTCTCTTGTTAACAATCAAAATTATATTTCGTATGCCTGATACAAAAATGTTTTAAAATTAAACAAATAGCAAGAAAGTGTATTTTTTTTTTGTATTCACCAGAAATCCCCCGGCTTTTTAATGTGTATGTGAAAAAATGCTTAATGACTAATTTAAACGATCCCTTTCGGTTGGTTTATTAATAAATTATATTAAACAAATAGCTAAAAATAGGCGAGTACAACTCAGCGTACATAGGGAACGCAGCCATGTGCAGGAAAATCACTAAATGTCTTTCTTGAAGCTGCAGGAGGGAAGGTTGTGCTACACCAGGATGTTCACGAAACATGTTTGTGCTGCTATGAGTTCAGAATAAGCTCCAGCTAAGCCAATTAGCTGCTGGATGATACAGTATAATAAAGATTAGCCTGCTTTACCAGTAGCTCAGCTCTAAGATGGCAAAGTAGCACCAGTTTCCTTCATACCTACATCTCCACAGCACGGTCTGCTGAACTGGATTTCCTTCCCGGTGTGAAATCACAGCTAAGCGCTGCTCCATAATACAGTAGCATCCAACATCACAGGCAATGGAAACATTTCTTTAAACATACTGAAGTTGACTCTTTATTTTTAGACCTGATTTGCCTAATTTAGTGTCATTTATAAGATGTTAATAGCTTGATCGTGAAATTAAGATGACAGACAATTAACTCCCAATCAACCCAAAGCTGTTATATTTAAACCTCCATCTTTCTCTGTATGTTGCTGCTGGAACAAAGTCTGTCCATGTCACAATGAGCTATGAATTAACATTTGCTCTACCCGCTTATAATCGGTTTTATCTTTTTGCCAGCCTCCCTCGCTGGTCTTATGCCAAAATCCTCCCAGTAACAAATCCCTCAGTCTGCCTCAAATGGATAACAAGCGCTGAAAAATCAAATATACAGCAAAAGCATTGTTGACGATGCTCCAGAGCGCTGCCTGTAAATTCATCTTTGTTGTGCCAATGGATAAAAATCACAGACCACATGAGTGCGTCTAAGGGAAAAGTACACTCTGGGGAAAAAAAACTGCTTTCTCATTAAAAGCTTCACATCCTGCGAGACACAATCAGTTAAAGACAAGAGTCTGAAAGCACACAGAAGAGCGAGGTCTGTGTCCACATTTCATCTTCATCTTACAATATATACAAACCATAAAGCTTTCAGTGACTTTCTTTTAGTTCAGGATTAATCACGTCATGCAAACTGATAATGACACTTGACAGTGTTCTTAATCAAACCAGCGAGTTTAATTTAGTTAATCTGTTAAACAGATTTAACAGAAAGTCCTTTCAGGTTCCTCTCAGCCTGTCTCAGTTCAGGTAGCCTACTTCTCTTAGCACAGTAACAATTTTTTCGCAGATGATGTTTTCTATTTCCTACTAGATAGATAAAGTACATGCATCCACTGGCCACTTCAGTCAGTACACCATTCAAATATCCGATCAGCCAATCACATGGCAGCTACTCACAAACTTTAGGCATATAGATTTGGTCAACATGGCCTGCTGAAGTTCAAAGCAGGTCCTTCTCCTCCTTTTTTTAGGAGGGAAAAAATGTGCATTAAGTAACTTTGAATGTGGTGCCAGATGGACTGGACTGAGCATTTTGCATTCATGAGATGAGCAGCTGACAAATGTGCAGTTGTGCAAAACAGCTAAAGCTAATCAACAGGTGACAATTGTCCACATGTGTTATATAAAAACAAAATATTAGTTGAGCTTTAATTGGAGCATCAGATAATCAATAAACAATAACTGCTTTCCAAGTAACATATGCTCTTTTCCAGTTACACTGTCTCACAGCTTGTATCATCTCAAATGGTCAGCAGATACTGGCAATCATCGCCTCACATCCTGTTTCTCGCTCTGCAATAACAAACAGTGACATGTCATGAAGATGGAGAGGAAAGTGGAGATGGATTCTCCAGTCCAGTGGAAGCATGGGCCTAATGTTTTCAGATGTTTTGTCTATCGGATCAAAAACGACATATGGGACAACCATATATTTCTAACCGGTGGAGAAAAGGTGGCAGAAGCAGAGTGACCTGGCAGGCATAGATTTGAAGTGTAAATGTCAGCACAAAGAGCTCCTCTTAACACATAATATTTCCACAGCTCAACACATCCTGGCCTGCCTACTCTGCACTTGGCTCTGGCTCAGGATTCGACAAGTCTTCATGCACGCCGCGCAGACAGAGCAGCACGCACGCGAGCTGCCTGCTTTCGATCTGCCAGCCAGAGAGCCGGACTTAACCAGGATTTGGGGGGGGCAGTCGATCTGAGCACAGCTTGTTGCAGGAGCTGATGCATGCAGTGGAGCCTGTCGACATAACATTTAGTTTCTGTAAAACTGGCGTCTTTTAAGCAAATTAAAGACTAATTTAAGAGATTTTTAAATTTTCACAAGCTCCTTTAAACTGCTCGGTGATCTTTTCACAAACAGCATGCTGGGCATATGCAAATGTGATGCTTTAGGAGCTAACATTTGGTATTTGAAGCAGCAGGCTTTGATAACGGTGGTTTAAGACGATTCAGCGGCGCATTAGTAAAATAAACAGAGCTGATCACACAGCTGAATGTCACTGAATACATTATTAAAGTCTCCTGGTAGCCTTCAGGCATCAAGGTGGGTGAAATTGGAGAGCCGCACTTCACTCAAGCCTTCAGGCTAAAAATGAAAAAATTAACAATGCCTATAATGTTCCTGACAGTTTCCTTTTTAAATTCATCTTCTATTTAAGTGCGAAAAACCTTCTGCAAACTGACTGCCTCTGGCTTCTGAAGTGTGAGAATTTGCTGCTTTTCCCACAGATTCGTCTTGTGTCTATAGATGAAGAGCTGTGCGTATGAGAAGCTGAATACAAACATGCTTTCTCAAATGAAAAATTTAAAAATAACCGATTCTCTTCTGCAACGTGCAACATGTGCATCCTCGCTTTGCTCTGCAGACTTGGTGACACTGGTGCAGCGACACATGAACCAGTTCTCCACCTGCAGCAGGCCGTGGTCAGACTGACCCTCCACCTTAATGCAGATCATGAGAGGTGAAACAGTAAATCCAGTCAGCTGCAGGCCAGGAAAGCAGATTACCCAGTGATTAATCAGTAAAAAAAGCTAAAGTGAGCTGACAAATATACCTGGATAGGTGTTAATGCATGCAGACAGGCTGCCCAAGTAAAGTTGGTGATATTCCTTTGTTTCTTTTCTTTTTAGACAAAAGAAATTTGATTTCTTTATTATTATTTTTTATTTCACCACTTTTTCTAACATTTAATTCAATAAATTCTTTAAAAACAAAAGAGGATAAATGTTATCTTCTTCAACAGTGAAACCGTCCATATGTTGCACATCTACATGTCTTTCCGGTTTAAAGTGATTTCCACACTACTTTATTAAAAGTGTTGACAGCAGAGCAGGAGTTTCACTGGGTTGTGCATCACTCCTCGACTCGCAGTTTAAACTCTGCTCTACTATCTTGCATCAGAAATAACAGCTGGTTTAAGAAATCTTTCCTATATTATTGAAGCACAGCAGCAGTCACCTTTTAGCTCTGAGATGTTACCACGTCTCCTGCCATTAGCTGGAGCTGCTGTCCCAGCAGGCGGCTGAGACCTCCTCCCTGAGGAGGGTTGAAAAGTATATGACAGCTGTGCAAAGTGGTGCACTTTTATGCAGAAAATGAGCGACTGTTTGTTGGTGATGTAAAGTAAAGCTTGCATAATGCGACCGGAGAGGCAAGTAACCACAGTTTGCGCAGGTGTCTGAACACCAGTCTGCAAACGTAGCTGACATTGTGCACGTGTAACTTGATAAACAGCACAAAATGCTGCAAGTTTCAGAGATTACTGAAAAACGTTCATCTAAAACACACATGCAATATTAGCATGGCCGGTGTTTAATCTGCTCCATCAGCTTGTGTTCAGTTTTAAGCGATTTCTTACTGAAAGACTAATTCTCATTTAAAAAGCCAGTAAATTATTTATCAGGAACATCCCTACTGACAAGCTGCGATATAAACAACGCCTTCCCCACAGCTCAATTCGTTGCCTTGAAATGAATCGACTTGTGTTTTCCAACACCTCGTGACGTTCACCAACCAAACATCACAAGTACAGACAGAAACACAGCCTCCCACTGGTGCCGAGAGACCGATCCCCTGATGCTGCAGGTGTCAGTCAGCCCCACAGCTGCTCCACAAATCTCCGACTAGCTCCAGCAAACCGGTGCTCTTCAGGAAACAGCGCTTTGCTGACTAATGCTCGCGAGGAAGTTGAGGTTAGCGGGTGTGGTTGAATGAAGCTCTAACTCAGATGGCATGAAGGAGGAGGCATGATGGTGGTGGAACCTACGCCTTAGTGGAGCAGCTTTCTAATATATTTAGTGACCACTAATTGTTTTCTGGGTTAGAGTCACATTATTATTCAAAGTGAAATCCGACACGTTTCATCCATCTGACTGTTTTGTTTAAAGTCCTGAACCTGTTGTTAACATTTTAGACATAAAAAAGAAAACTGAAAGATGAAGCTGCAGCAGCAAATTTAGCTTTTGCTCTTCCATCACACATGAATGACTCTCACGCTTAAAGCGTTTCTTTACTTTATGTGCTGATCAAAGCCCGAAGGCCCAAAGAGAATGGATGGTCTATTTGCCTAGATTACAGCTGGCGTTCACGCCGCTGCGCTGTTTTCTAGAGGTGATCTCTGCTGTCCTGTATTCCTCACGACCTATTATTTTATCACCTCCCTCCAAAGACTAGCAAGAACTTTAAACTTTTACAGGTTCAGATGGTAAGATAATAAGATTTAGATGGCACCAATGCCATTATCAGTGATGTTTCTATGTCGCTTCAGTTTTCTGTGTTGAAAAACGTAGGTCTTCTTATCTTCTGCACTGTGCAAACTTTTCACGAATCGATAAGCTTGGATATTGACTGGATAGGTGGGCAACACTTCAAAATTTCCCTCTCAACTCTGATATTCTACATACTAAACAAAAGGGAAACATAGCAGGAGAGCATATGGTATCAAACTAAAATCAATCCCTCATCATAGATTCACACAGTCACACAATGAAATGCTGAACACATCAACTTAAAAGGACTAACACGGCCTTATTCTCTCTGCAGATGTACTGGTTGTAACTTCATAGACTGTGTGAACAGGTCTGTGAAAAGTTTGTTCCAAAATGTTGTGACGCTGTGTAAAATATCAATAAAAACCAAATGTAATGATTTGTAAATGTCATGAACCCACATTTTATTCACAGCAGAACTTAAAAATCATTTCAAATGATTAGACTGAAAAACAATAAGGTCATTTTGAATTTGATGGCAGCAACATGTCTCAATAAAGCTGGGACCGGGCCATGTTCACCATTGCAGACAGTCTGGGAACTGAGGAGACCTTCAGCTGGACTTTTGGCAGAAGAATGTTGTCCCATTCTTGCCTGATACAAGATTCAAATTCAAAATTACCATTATTTGTCTTACAATGATAGATTTTCACTGTGATTTGATTTCTTTTTGATTTGATATGATTTCTATGTTTTTCTCTGGATAAAGTATGGGTTTATATGATTTACAAATCACTGCATGGTTTAGGGTTGTATAAATCTGACACATTTCTTGTAAACTTTGCTGCAGGCCGAGATCAGTCGCCCACCTCTCTTTCTAGCATGCCTGCAAGTTTGAGTCTAAAACAGGGAACGGAATTTAATTATTTCTCATTATTGAAATATTTTGCAGATTAACGTTATAATAAAAAACTTCAATACATCACGGATAAAACCAGCAGTGTGTAAATCTTTTTTGTGTTTACTAGAGGCTAGTAAAAGTAGATCTGCTGGCCCGGGAGTCAGTGGGGAAAATGCTGGACATGTCACAGTATATTACCTGAACTCCTGACAGAGAAGCACCACCAAAACCACTGAAAACCCTCATCAAATCCCTCTTGCACAGACATAATAACCTGGATGCCCCAGCTCTACACTATCTTGTAGAGTGGCAAAATGTTGGAGTTATGTTTGAGAATGGAAAATTATAGGGAATTGTTTCGAGCAATGCAATTACAAAAAAAACTTGCAACTTCCTGTGAAGACTCCACACTGGACAGCTCTGGCCTGTATGCAGTGTTTTCTCATTCAACATTTTACCCTATGCATTCAGCGCCTTCATAAAACGGGAAGAAATCAGATTATTTGGAATTCCATGCCGCCAACATGCAGACTGGAAGAGTGGGGCAGGACCAGCGACTTTATGATTACTGGATACCCCGCTCTTCCTCCTTATAAGCAGCGGCTACAATTTATTACTGGTCCCAACCATCTTCCACTGCATTGTGCAAAAGGGAAAAAGAAAAATACACTACTGGTCAACATATCTGCTGATCTGTGCCAATAATAATCAACTATTAAAAAATATATATGTCTGCATGTCTGCAGAGATCTTAATTATATTGCACCTTTAAAGAAAAGGCTCTGTGTTATGCACACAAGTGGATATTTTTCAACTTTTCAATGTGGGAAAAAAAGAATACTCACTATTATTAATAAAAAAAACAGGTCATCTATCATTAACCTATGGCATGGCCTCCTTCCTGTGACATTTCATGTATTCCAGCACTGTAAGAATGGGATCCAAAGTGATCAAACAAACTAAACACCAAAGCTGCTTACAACCTGCAAAGTTACATAATCGGAGTAAGGTGAGCAGTAAAGGCACACGGTGAACACCGGAATAGAAATCAAGGCTTTCATTATCCGCATTAACAGTGCGTTAATGTGGTTTGAGTG
>VOQK01007152.1:52583-66798 GCA_015052645.1 Benitochromis conjunctus | reverse complement strand
AGCGGTAACTCAAACTTTATCATGTCTCAATAATTCACCTTACTGGGTGACTCACTCTCTCCTGGTACGAAAAACGTGTTTATCCTTCAATGTTTTCAGCGCTCAGAACTTCCCAAAATTTATAACATTTCCCAGTAATTACAGCAAAGAGAGCAAGAGGCTTGATTGATGCTCCATTTCAAACTGAACTGCAGTCGTTCGCCAGGGTTTTTGAAATAATCTTTTTTTTTTTTTTCCCTGCAAATTGGTTTTCCTCCCAAGACCTTCAACAGTCGCCACTCGGCATCACGAGGACGCTTCTGTAGGGAGCCATAACTGCCGCCTAAGGCCTTCTAAATCCTCTGTTTGATGGCCTGAGGATTCAGCAAAAGGATCTGAAAGGGATGAAAGGAAGAAAAGTGCTCATCCTTAAGAAAACAAAGAGCATTTCCTTCCTCGTGTCAGGAGGAAAAGAGGAAAAGGAAAAAATGGAAACATAATAATTCATCATTGGCTTTTACTGTTCCTTGACAATACATAACTCTGACCATGATTCCCCTTTCCCCTTCTTATCCACCTCCATTATTGCTTGTTTTAATAACCTTATTATGGTCAGTTCTACACTGTTTAATAAAAAGGTTTACACTTTGAACTGTGATCCGTGGTATGACTAACATATTTTTATAATATGACTGTGAATTATATCACAATGGAATAACAGAGAAAAGAGCCAAGAAGTCACACACCGTATGAGTGATGAAATGACTCACCTCAACCTAAAATCCCCCAAATGATGACTTTGGTCTTCTCTCAATTGTTTTGTTCCTCTTCTAATATCCAACCAATGTTGATGGAGGTCATTATCAAAGTTTTAACAGCAATTCAATGTAGCTGAAAGGTATGACATATGAGTTGATGCTGTAACCTGTCTCAAGACAACTTTTAAGCATCAGTGCCATATGGCAACTCAATTTTGGAAGCTCCAGTGGATTCTTGAAGGCTCTCTGGTACTGTCATTGCTCATCCTACAGCGAGGAGACTGCATCTATTCCTGATGGACAATATGGAATTAACTGAACATATTACTTGGCAAAGAGATGGATAGATACATAAATGAATGCATACATTATATTCATACCCTGCTCAGAGTCACCAATATTTATATCTAAAACCTCAGCAAATGGTTGAGCCATAAATCAAAAATTTGAAACAATGGTAGCATTTACTACCACTTTCGTAGAGATGAACTTCACTGGCAGTATCCTTTGGAAACTGGAGCTATAAATTTTATTACTATTAAATGTTTCTAAAGGGAGTTGACAAATAGTTGAATGGAGTTGATTTTCCCCTCCTGCTCTTGGCAAGGCCGAGCGGAGGAAAATTCTCTGTCTTGAAAAGAGCACTGCAAAAAATGCTCTCATATTAGTGCTGCCAATCCATTCGTCTTGATGCTGTTTGAGTGTAATTTAAGCCTTTTAAAAACAGCGTCTGAAAATACAATGTGCTTAAGGGCAGTTGAGAGCATTTTATGAGCACAATAAAATTGTCACTGCATATGGATTAGATGAATGTTGATATATGGGTTTGATGTTTTTCATGTGCATGGGTGTTTACAGCTGAGTTTTAATGTCTGCTGCTGAAGGACTAACTGTAGGTGGAAATTAAGAGAGATTAAGGCCCATTCACATTAATCATAACCTCGTATTAAATAAAAAAAAATAAATAAATAAAACGCAGTGTGCCTAAATATCCATTTGGGTGTAAATATTCATTCTTAAAATCCAAATTTGGACCTTAAAGTTTATATACTATTTAGCTATTTCCTGGGAAATGTCTAATCATCATGTAGCCTATTTAGAAGCTAAAACATGCTTTTGGATATTAAACTGGTGGGTCCATACTCTGCAATGGAAGCTATATTTAATGTAAAGCATTTAAAGTTAAACACACACACAACAGCAAATGTTTAAGGAAAGGATTACAGCGCGCTTGCTCCAACATAAGCTGCAAAAGGAAGCTATTTAGCCTAAGAAAACCATTAAATTTTAAAGGCTAGCAACATCCTAGCTAACTACATTGAAATGTAATGCTGGAAGTTAACCCCGAAAGTCCCATGGAAGCCTGGGGTGGCTCAGTAGGTAGAGTGCTCGCCCCTGGATCGGAAGGTCGACGGTTCGAATCCACCCAACGGCTACCCTGAGGTACACTTGAGCACCGTACCGTCCCCCACATACTGCTCCCCGGGCGCCAGATTGGTGGCTGCCCACTGCTTCACTGACTGTGAATGGGTTAAATGCAGAGACTAATTTCCTACGGGATCAATAAAGTATACATTATTATTATTATTATTATTAAGCAGCTCCCCCACTTTGCACTTAAACCCAGTAACCCTCCCAGTAACGTTATATTTGTCAATCTGTTGGGTTGGCTCTCTTTGTTAAAACCTCTTTTGTCACAGGATATACACTCAGAACTTAAAAAGGAACAATGCATTATTTAAAAAATATATATATATATTGTCCAGCTAATAATGAAACACAATTTACTGTTTCTTATATGCCAGATATTGCTTTTGTTATGAAAAACATTTATTTTTAAAACCAGGCCAAAAGATTAAATCACCAATGGGTAGCTATATGAACAGTCCACTGCTCGCTATTCAGGGGGTGATTTTCATTTTGTTTTCTATTGTTTTATCTATTTCCTTGGAATTTAACTTAGTAAATATTTAGCAGATAAAGCCTAATAAAAACATGTGCTAATAGGAACCGTTAGAGTATAGTTTATGTGATGTTAAAAGGTGGTGCCTTCTTCCTTTTGTGTTCCTTTTCTTTGTGTTGAGGAAAAGTTAACGGATGCTGCTGTTTCACTAGTGCATGTTGTGCTGTGGAGGCGATGTTGCATAGTTAACTTTTAGTAGGGCACCAGATTCTGAAGCCCAGCTAACAACTTTATTTTTTTTAAATAGTATTATTTATATAATTTATGATCATTTTAATATTATAATGAATTAAAAATTGGATTTTATTTCAGGGACATTTCCCAGTGATCAAAAACTTTGAATCAGTTGTATAAAAACACTGAAGGACTCGTTCTTCCTGAACCACGTGATTGCTTGTTGTCTGATTGAAACCACAAAAATTAGTTGCTCTGCAGTGAACTGTGCTAACAGATTTGGGGGAAATTTGTAAAGTTATGTTTGAGTTGCCCACTTAATTAGTGAGGTAGTATTAACGAGTTACACCCCCTGGTAATCTGTGGTCAATAGGGAAAAATGTTTGTTCCGTAACTGGAAAGCGAGTGGTTCCTGGAGGTAGTTGGCAGTCACTAAGTGAAACTCCTTGCGGTTGCTTTGGTCACCAGCAGATTGCTGTGGAAGATGATGGTAGCACTGGAAACACTTTGCATTTACTCTCCGAGCTGTAGTGAAGTTAAAAAAGTGTGACACAAACTGGAAACAGAGCGCGCGTACTTTGAAGGCAAACGTTCGCCATTTTCGCAGTTTCACTACACTTGACCAGGAATAACCACTGACCAGCCTGTAGGCCTCCAGCAGCCTCACATCCACTCAAAACTTGTCAGGGAATACACATTTTTCACTTCCAAGTGATGGTCGCCAGATGGTCGACTACAGGTCTTTAGGCCATAGCTATCAAGCTAAAGTTACAGCCAGCTTGTGAGGAAAAGTAGCTAATGTGTGGTTGGTTAAGCTGCAAGAGCGACAGGTTGTTTTAATCAGCATAACATAGCGCATAACAAGTCGGGTCACATTTATCTTCACTTTGGTAATGTGGAAGGAAGAATGAAATTACATGGGGGAAAAAAATGGGTCAACATCACAATTTATACATTTGGGTTTATTTTTGGGGAATTCTGTCAATTCCTGTTAAATTAGCTTCATCTGCCTTTTTTTTTCCCCCAAATAGAAGGCGAGCTGTATTTGGCCTTTTGTGCTCTGTTGAGTTTTGGCTGGAAAAGCTGCTGTGGGTGGAAACGTTATGATAGCTGTAGTTATTGATGTCAAATGTGAAGCACTGTAGCTCGCATCAGAATCATTTATTATAGCATATATTAGCACATTTGAAGACACATCTTTGCAGAGTTCAGCTGTAAATCGTTTATGAATTAATTTCTTTAAATTAACTTTGAGTAGAGACTAAATGACATCAATCAGGCAAACCCCAGCTAACATCCAGGTGACTATCAGGTGAATTTGGGGGTAAGGATATAGCTTACACAAGATACATTGTTTGAGTTTCAAATTGTAGGAATTGACAGTGTTGTACTCCATGCGTAATTACTTGCGAGGTCACTGAAAGGACAAGCTCTTATAATTCATGCAGGCCAAAACATCAAGAATCTGGGAATAGCCTTAACATCGCCGTCCTGCCTTCAGCCCTGTACTCATCCAACCACAAGATGATTTTGTGGAGAGAGACTTTTCCTACCATCGCTCTGGGTCAGTGTGATTTACGCACATGTTTACTGATGTCTTTCAGATGGTCCCTCTCACTGCTTATTGTCTTCCACTATTAGTTCCCAGATGAATCACCAGCGGACAAATTGGGGGATGTCTCTGTGGATCTGCAATATTTATTGAGGTTACGCATCACTGTGGACCTCTCCATTGGCTTCCCTAACAAGGAAAAAACAGATGGTCCGTGGTCATGGCATGTTTGGACATTGAAACACTCGGGTTTCATGGTGCTTTTTATGCTTTTCTGCACATTTGTTTTATATCTTGTTCAGAGATTATAGCAGGCCCCCTTTTGTCCAGGATGTAAAAGCTGTATTGTCAAAATGTAATTCTTAACTTGGAGTCCATCATGATCTACTGACCCCTACAAAATCACTCATATACCATGTAACCTCCCTTTGAAGAGATACAACTACTGGATACTTTGCTCTCTCATGTACTGAAGCTGCTCGCTCAGAATTGTGCTTCCTTTAAAATTCCTCATACCAAAGCAATTCACTGTTTCAGGGTTTATACTGCAGCGTGTTTTTTTTATTTATTTTTTTTATTCCACTTTCTTTTAGCCAGCTGGTAATACTCCAGCATGTTTATTTTAATAGGGTAAAAATAAATGAACCGCAATGATTAAAGGAGATATCTAAATATTGTGTCGTGCAATTCGTGGAGCAGGGAGCCCCACTGATTACCTTTAAGTAAAGAATAATGAACTCAGCTTAAAGTTAAGATGACAATGCAGCTATTCTATTAATACAACCTCGCACCGGTCTCACAGACCACGCCGTGTGTTTCATTTTTATTGGTTGGCATGTAGCTGTACTGGCAAAAGTTTAACGAAAGCATCTAAGTTGCTACTGTGAATAAATAGGAGCTTTTTGGGGGCCAGTGTACACAACTTATTGGAAACTACCTGTTAGATAAACAGAGCATGTCTGAGACAGATTATTTCCTGGCTTTTTTACTCTGTCAGCTGGACTCTGGGTAGTTGACTCCATAAACCGCTCGCTGATGTTGTGGATACTATCTACACACACTACTACTCTAGTATTCATCTTACCATGACAAGCACTTGGAGCACAGCAGATGGTGGATGCTTTATCGCCTTAACAGACACACCCCGATGGTGATTTCTAACCTATAACATGACTGTCTCAGATAACACAGCAGCAGCACAGGACGGTGGATGAACTGTTGCTGTATAATTTTCTAACAAGCATTTATTTTTTTATATTGCCAAATATTTTTAAATCTGTTCTCTTTGCATGAAGCAAGATAACCATATTAAAGTGAGGAATTTTTTTGCTTCTTTTTTTTAAAAAAGGAAGGAAAAAGAGGGGGGAAACACACTACCTTGAACGGCTTTAAATGGCGATACCGGACTTTGGTTCAGATCTTGAAAACATATGGAAACCCCTTTGAAGTGCAATGGGAGCCGCTGAGGCGGCTGCAGAGGTTCTCATTGTTTACCTTTCAATCCCCAACCTCCTTCCTCCAAATATAAAAGGTAGAACGTTAAACCTTACAGGGGTGCACATCAGCTCAGTTCATTATACCCAGCTAAGTGAAGACTTCCTAATCCGCAATTCCACCCCACAAATCCCTCAAGGTATCTCCCCTGTGTGTGTTTCAGTGTCCACTGTTTCGTTCTCTCAATTAAAGTCTGCAAATTGGCCTAAAAACCCAGATACGTGCTTGTCCTGAAAGACGAATCTAAGAACCAGCCGGTGGTCTGTAACGTTAAATGCAAGTTTTTAATCAAAATGACTTATGTTTTCAGAAGTGTATATGGCTTCCCCTCTGGCTAAATTTAAACCAAATGCCCCCGCCATTAAATTGTGTAGCTGGGAGATGACCCTCTGGAGAGAAACACTACAGGCGAGAGGCCTGGATGTATTTATCTTTCAGTTTTTCACCTGTCTTCAGATACCATTTCCTTTTTAAGTCCAGCAGTAGGGATTTACTGGGCTGCTTCCTTCCGGGACCCGGTGGAATACAACATTAAACTGCAGGGAGGAGAGAAAACCTGTAGCGCACTAAAATAAAGTTATGTCAAAACCATTCTGCTCTTCCTGTAGTCTTTCCTCAACCTTGCAAGTATCCTCCAAGGGCCTGAGAACATTACAAGCCATTCAGTATATATGAATGGGCACTAACAGACTTTTTCGTCATTTTGATATGTCTAAATTTTGCAGGCATATCCTGTGGTCTATCAGGCACAGCCTTAGTTTCAATTTAGTGTCTCCCCGTGGACCCCCGTCTTCTTATTTCATGTGGAAATTGTATAGTTTTTTTTTATCCCCGTGCACTTTCAACTGCTTCAAAGCTGGGGATCTTTTTTTTTTAACCAGATAGATGCACAAGCTTGCATTTTAAAGCAAATCACTGGCAAATCGCTCACAAACAGCAAGAATGTACTTGAAGTCCTAACACGGCCCTGTCCAGCTATTAGTTCAGATCATTCCAAGAATAAATAAATGATATATCACTGTTTAGCTGTAAGAAATCTGCAAAAGTCTTTGGAAAAGGAAGAAAAGCACCTGTATTTTTATTGGGGAAGGCTTGCCTTATACTACTCTATAAAGTTTGGACACTGCCAGGGGAATCATTTCAGATGATCTCTAGAACAGCAGTGCGCCTTACTTCACACAAATTTGGCCCGAAAGGATTTTATCCGGAAGAAATGTTTAATAATGACGTCAGTGAAAAGAAATTATTTGATAGGGCAATTAGGGATGGTTATTTTATTTCATAGAAACACTCTGCAACTGGCCTTTATTAAAAGTAAGCCTCCGCTTACTCTGAAACGTGTGAACCGTAATAAATGTGTTAACCGCTTAGCTGGTGGCAGCGAACATTTACAGACTTGTTTTTTTCTAACCTTAAAGAATAATCTTGAAATAATGAGTCCAGCACAGCCGGGTCCCGCTGCGAGTAACGTTTTCTTCTGGTGTTATAGCTGAACTGGGTAAACTCTGCTCAAAATTACATATTTATCATGCGCACACCACAAAACTATGCGCTGTGGTTAAAAGAGCCTTGAAGCCACCCACAGTGATCACTACTTTCCACCCATAATTAGGCAATATACACATTAACATTTCGCTTCGTGACTGTTGCTCTTAAACTTTGATTTGTCATTTCCTGTGCTGACGTTGCTTCCCATTAGCATTACCAGAAAAGGATTTGAAAAACAATGCAAAAAGAAACTGGAGATGTGATGCATCAGGCATTCATCATCAGCGAATCAGCCTATAAGCACACTCTCTCTGTAAGCCCGGTCAGACCTATTTATTTTAATGGTGCAGAAAACAAATCTTGTTACGAGTAATGACATAAAAATGCTTGACAATGTTTGATTTCTACTGCCAGTTATTGGACTTTACCTAAACCACTAAATGGAGAGACAAGGCTGGCTTCGAGCCTCTGCCCAGTTGTAGTAATCATATCTGCCACAGCTGCCACATTATCAGAGATCTTGAGGACAAATAGATTCCTGCAAGCGCGCAGGCTGCCGTGGCGGCTTTTGCCGAGTGACAGTTCTGTCTCCCGTGGAAATTTAGAAAGCTGCTAAAAAGCATCCAAGATCACATAAGAAAATCTCTTCTTTTCTTAGATCGTGATGACACTGAAATGTCCGGCCTTTTTGTGTTTGCCGTGTCTTATTAATATAGCCCCCAAAGACATACAGAATTAGTCCGGAGACAGCTTTTAGAAATGACCTCACATCATCTTATTACATACCGTCCGTGTTTCCCTGCACATCCATGTTAGATCCCTTTCAGCAATTAGCCTTGAACTACGAAAGACGATCAGCTCCGGTTTCCCATTGCTGCCTCCCTCGTCATCTTGGAGCACTTTTAATCTTCCCCCATGCGTCCTAATTAAGACGTTAATGCTACCTCCCACGGGGAGCTAGATGCCCCGCTCCCACCCACCACATTCCGTCCGTAGCCATCAAAACTGTTATGGTAATAGTCAGCTTTGCACAGGTGCAAATTGCTTACATTTAGTCTACATTTGCTCTCAGTCACGGCTGATCATCAAAGCTCGACTTCAAGCGTTTGCACACAAGTGGCGGATTTGCTTAGATGTTATTTGAAAATTGTGCTTGTTTAAAGTGGGAAATTGCAGTTGTTTCCAGGCATGAGACCCCTGAAAACAGCACGAAAGCATTACCACTGCTATTTTGAAGACCGTCATCTGTACATAAAATGCAGTTTTGGAGCAGCAAACATATTTTCTTTCAAAACGTACAGTGGTTGTGATCATTTATTCAGACCAGCTACAGCGACACCTTCATAGAGCTGTTCCACTAAACTTTCCTCTTGACCTTTTAACTATTTAGTTGGACTGGTGCCACATAATGTGTATAAGCTACTCAGGGCAATTACAAAGACCTGGGATTGAAAGAGAGCTGTCATTAGGATGTGCTTTCACATACCAGCCTGCAGAGTTTGGCTGCAGGCCAGGCTGGCAAATGGGACGAGCTCTGCAAGGAGAGTCGGGGGGCCAGGCCAGGGGCCGTGGGGGATAATTAGACAGTTTTATCCCAGCTTGTTGATATAAATGTGGCCAGCTTAGCCCCCTACGCCCTTGCTCCGTGGTAATGATCATGTCTAACAGGTGGTAGGCAAACAGACAGGGGCATGAAATGGATACCTCGCTTCCTGGCCACGTCTCCTTTTTTTTTGTTTTGTTTTGTTTTCCGGCCCAATCGGAGCTGAACTCTCCTCCATTGTGGTTTCGTTTGTGATTGTTGATACGGGGGAGTGTTGGATATTTGTCACCATCCCATCACATTCTAGCTAATCTCAGCCTCCCCAGGGAGCCACGCAGTGAGGGCCAGCCTCACAGAGCGAAAAACAAAACACGACGATGTGTTTAACTCAAGTGGGCTTAGAGTCAAAAGAGATTCAAAACTCCTCTTAGAGGTCTGTAACAGAGACAGTGTTTCTTCCGTCTTGCATTCTACCCTATGAAGTCTGCATGAGACTGCTTTTATCTAATAGAGAAAATATGTTCATTGAGTAATGGAAACTGCTTCCTTCTACTCCTTCTCTCCCCGTTCACCTCCATTCGGAATCTCCGAGATGCATTATGGAGTTACAAGCCTCTGGATTGAGTCATCTCTGACATCAGGGGCTGAGCACAGTTCTGCGCATCCAAATCTCCTGTATCCTGTGCAGGAGGGGGGCCTGTGCTGTTGAGGTATGCATGTGAAGAGGCTTTGGAGACCACTCAACTCCAGGCTCCTGATTCACTGTCATATAATGGATCATTTGGGGCAAAAGGAACCAGAAAAAAAATGATGCATGTATTGAAATTTACTACCTTCCCAGAAATGTGTGGAACAGATTCAGGCCAGTAGATGAAGCTCATTTTCTCAGACAAATGCCTTTTTAATTTGGATGGCCCGTTGAGCGAAGAAGGGTGACTGTTTTCCATGTGGCTGGAAGATTTGTTCATGCTCTTCCCTGTGACCAAAAGAAGCATTCAATCAAACATCCACAAGGCTCTTAGTGCCCTTGCCTGCGGTTAGCTGTGCCCAGCTGATTGTCGAGGCGAGGATCCAGATTTAGGAGCTTGATCTTTTCTGGCCGAGTTGCAACGCTGGATTTTATTATAATTTTCACCTTGTGAGTTGTTTTTAAAGCTTACGCTAACCCTAACCCTAATCTTACTCTCATCGGAGGCTTAAAGCCTAACCCTAGCTTTAAATAGAGCTGAAAAAAACAAGTTTTATGATCGCAAATCTTCAAATATATGTTTTTTTTTTTTCTTGGTGGTTTGGCACTGTGTACCAGTTTGGGGTGTTTTGTGCCGGAGTCGGGCTTTCTCTGGGTCTTCTGACGTGACGTCCTCAGAGCTCTGGGTCGCTCGGCCTGCTGGTGGAGAGGACTTGGTATTTTTGTTAGAACTGCCATGTGTTTAAATCGAAAACATTGTGATAAATGGATACAGGGCATTAAGGAAAAACTGCAAGACAAGGACGAGGACAGTGGGGCAGGCAACAGGCTGCCTACTGGCAGGACTCGGGGTTCATAATCCAACACTCTATATTTATTTGATTGCCTGCCACAGCTGACAGCAGGTCATCTGCCTCTATTGAGAGAAGAGTTGTGACGGAGATGCTCATTAATAGCCCACAAGTCTGCTGAGTATTTCAGTGCCATGCTGCAAACATTTGCAGAATATTTCTCTCAGCTTCTCGCTCATGTGAAAGGAGTTTGGCTCTTTGTGCCGGTGGCGGAGCTGGTTCAACAGCTTCAGGTCACGGCGGCTGTAACAGAGACGCTGTGAAGCTCCATTGCACAGCACATCGAGCGTCCAATCTAACATTTATGTTTTAAAGCATTGAGCCTAAGTGATGCAAACGGACCTTGGGATCACATCGAGTTTTTTTTTGAGTCAGATTCAGTGATGCAAATAACTAGTTATTTTACATTACACTTTTACAATGTCTTATACAGCTTATGTCGCGTTTATGGGGTTGTTAGGCTACCTGCAGCAATGTGCACTCAGAACCAGTTATCGTTTGATAGAAAGCATATTTTTGTTGTTTTTTATAAAATGAGCATCAGTAAAACATTTTCATCTCAATTTTTATTTCCTGCAGAAGCTGAGGCACAGGAGCACAAAGGTTTTGGAATTTGTGCCCCACTGACGTGCTGTCAGGTTATAAACACTTGTGTTTTGATAAATAAACAGTATCATCTTAATCCATGTGTCCAATTAAAGATTGTGCAGCCTGCAAAATCTTTTAGAGCATTTTTCAGCTCTCGCATAAATAAGTAATTAGGTGGAGCTCTGTTTTTCATCGTCCATATCAAAAATGATGAGAAGAAATATTAAACTACTTACAGACGAGCAGTTTATAAAACATATTCGGGATTGAGCGTAATTTTAGTGTAAAAAATGTTTGATTTGCAGTCCTCACTTATACGTGTGTGTGAGGTGGAAAAGCAGAAACAAAGAGCTGAGTGGGGGGGTAGAGACAGATACAGTAAAAAGTAAAAATAAAAAATTCTTCCCCTTTTAGTATCTGTCTGTGTTTACCAAAATATCTCTGACCCAAAGGTGATAAATAGACTTTATTTCCCATTCAGGCAACCAACCAAAGGTCTAAATTTGTCTCTTTGTCTTTGAGTCTGAATCCTGTCCAAAATCTCTGACGTCTAAAGAATATTGCCCCGTCATTGTCTGAGGCTGCTGGCAAGATATTTATTTTTAGCAGACATACAAAACCTCCTTTACACACTCACACACACACAAACAAATGCACCTTGGTGTCTCTGTCTGCCTACTTACCTGGGATGTCACAATAACCACGTATTTACGCTAAACAAGACATTTAAAAATGAAATGTGGGTATTGTGTCAACAATGCACAAATGTTAAATGTGTAAATGTGCAATAACTCTTTTTGTGTGCCTTTGTACAGTTGTGATTAACGTGAAGTCATTTTTTTTTTAAATAGCATGTATAAAACAACAGTAACCCTGAAAAGGATAAGCGGAAGTGAATGGATGGATGGATGGAAAACAACAGTATTTGACCCAAAGTGCTTTCCGGTTAAGGCAAATATATACATATATATATGTTCCAGGTCTCCAAAACACACATTAACAAAGAACATGATCACATTTAGAAGCACAGCAAAACAAATACATTAACAATAAAAAATGTTAGAAATAAATATGAGTAAAGATACGATAAAGAAATAAAATTAAAAAATAAAGAAACAGGAATTACCCCTAAACACCAAGTGTATCATATATGATGCAAGAATTTTTGAGACTTCTTTTATCATGAGTGTGATTTTTTTTTCCCCCAATCAAAATAGATTACAAGATGCATTTATAACCAATAAATTGCAAACAAAGCTGGATGTAGCAAATATAATACAAACTAGATCGCATATATGCAAATTACTATTTTAACTACTCTTTTTTTTTATTTGTTAGACATTTCAATAAATACATAATTTTCAAAAAGTTTGAATTTTCTGGCAATTACTTCATAGTTCAGGCTTCATTTCCATATAAAGACAAATGCAAATAAACACATGAATAAAATCTAGAAATGGAATCAACAAATAAAAGTAAACTTTTGAAGTAGACTTCACTAGACATTAGTGAAAATAGATAAGTCTTTGAAACTCCACTATAAAGAAAAAGTAAAGAAACATGATTCAATAACTTTTTGAATTTTCTCAACTTGTGCCTGTTGTTGCTGACTTTACTAAGCGCTGCAAGAGTTCTGGCAACTTAACATTGATCACCTAATAATAATAATAATAATAATAATAATAGCTTCAGTGTATTTTAAACACCAGATGGAGCCGCGTCATTGATTGATCTGGCACAGATACCAAATGAACTTTCTGACCCAGCTCTTACGTTTATTTGGGCTTCGGAGCGGCGGGGGTCATACACTAGCCTGCGACCCCTTCCCCCAGCACAAGGTCGAGTTTGTGTTTCCTCCTGGTTGCAAACTGGGGACCTTTCATGTGTTAGGCAAACCCCTAAGCTATGGAAATACATTAACCTTTGCTTCATGTTGCTGTAATTGTATCTACAGAAAGCTGAGACAGAGATAAATAAAATGAAGAGGACATAAAATTGTGTTTCCATCCTGTTGTTTTCTTCTTCTTAGTAAAGTCGACGAGGTATAGAATCAATCACGCCGCCTCGATATTTTGAGGGTTTTTTTACAGTGTGCTGGACGTCCATATGTGGGATGGCAGACTATTCAGAGAAAGAAAACTCGGCTGCCTTTAGGCGTTAGAAGAGGGGAGTATTGAGAGAAGCTGCTGGGAGACTGACCTCACTGACCCAGAGGCAAAATCTTAGGGAAAAAAAAAACAATCAATGAAAATTCACTGGTAGCTAAAAAAAAAAAAAACATGCGTGATGGGTTCTCGTTTCTGTCAGCTGTACAGACTCTGTTTAGACTCACCTCCATGCACGTTTAACTTGCAAACAAAAACCACACATTATGAGCCTTGTTTACTCACTTAGCTATCACCTAAGGCTCCACATCCATTTCTTGGCTGTTACGCTGATTTTACAGTGATTACATATTCACAACTGGAAGTCATTCTAATAACTTCATTTCCACAGCAACACAAGTGTAACACATTTGTGGGATTTTGCATAATAATATTAAATACTGGTAATCTACCAGGATCTCAGCATGCACTCTGAATATGAAAACACAAAGAGGAGAGGAAAAAGGATTGAAATGAGAAGACCAATAAATGCAACCCAAATGCTTTGGATGGAGATCTGATGGTTTGTGTTTCCTTTTGTTATGATTTCTTCTTCTCCACTTTTCTTTATTTACCCAGTCTTAACCCCATGTTTGAGAAATTGCTCTATCTGAAATTCCCCAAATGTAAAAACTCTTATAACTCCATCCTGTTTTTACAAACTCATTCAACCCTGAATAATGATATTAATGCAGCTGTTCGAGTGCTGTTCTCACTGATACCAAGCCTCGTGTGTTAATTTAAAACTGTGTCCGTGCGGTTGACTCACACGCACTTAAAATACAGCCCCACTGTGATTAGCATGTCTGTGGTGGGAAAGGTTTGTGGAGAGGCATTATTATTATTATTATTATTATTATGACCATGATTATTAAGGCTAAGCTGGAGATGTTGTTTCATCCCCTCACAGAGGGAGAATCACCGTGCCTTCGGCCGAAAGGAGGTTAACAAAGACAGGAAGATTAAATAATACATTCATCACATTCTGAGAGG
>VOQK01007152.1:41099-52563 GCA_015052645.1 Benitochromis conjunctus | reverse complement strand
GAGAGGCCGAGGGCCAAGTTCATGTCAAATCCATAACAAGCAAAGTATCCTCGGCCCAGCTCATTTCCCCGCACGCACGTCACACTCTGCTGGAAATCTGCGTAGAGGATGTATTGATCTTACTGGTGCTTCCTTTCTCACAAGCTCACAAACAGAGCCGCCGTATCACAGGCAGTGCCGCAAAACAACCTCCCCCGCCTCCCAGCCCCATAAAACAAAATAATAAACTCACCGCTTGCCAAAATAATCCAAGCACCTTTGTGTGTCCAAACGCAGTCTGTGCTAATGCACTGTTATTCGCTTCCTTTCACTTCAATAGATGAAAATAGCCTGCGTGTTTATATATGTGGAGTACATGTGCTAGAGGTCAAATTTGTTAGAATAATAATTTGACGTGACTTTTTACCTCCCTGTCAGGTTTCCTTTTGTGTCTTTAAAATATCACTGAAAGTTCACAATCACACATAAAATGGCAAACGCAAACTCATAATTTATCACTTCTACGGCACTGTTGTCATAGATCTTTTGCTTAAAAAACAGTTCATCAAAATAAGGTATAACATATGAAAAGGTATTTATACATATTTTTTAAAAATCACACTTTTCTCTGCAACAATAAAACACACTGCTGTTTTCTAGTTATAGGTGGCATCTGCACAGTAGTGTGTTTATGTGGCATAAAAAGTATATGAATTTTCCTTTGTGTTACTCTCAATGAATAATAGAAAACACCTAAACTGTAATATTGTTTCTTTTTATATAAATGCTTAAGTTAACTGCAGATTCTTTTTAAACTAGATATTTTTAGCTCCTACACAGATTCACTTAAACTGAGATACTCACGTTAGCGTAAGCCTCAATGTCCTTCAATGCAGGAAATTGAAAGCTTGTTTGGGCAAAGTCGTCACAATGAATGACATAAAAAGTGATGTTAAATTAGCAGGAGACCGCATAATCTGGCCACTTTGTTAGGTACACGTCATCAGCTACTGGTTTGGTGCAAATATCTCATCAACTAATCACGTGGCAGAAATCCAATGTATATATATCTGTAGGTATGGTCTAGTAAATGTGGTTAAGTTCAAACTTAGCGTCAGAATGGGCAAGAAAGATGATTTAAGTGACTTTGAAATGTGGCATGGTTGTTGATTATAGCTGGCTGCTCTGAGTGTTTCAGAAACTGCTGTTCTACTGGGATTTTACCACAAAACCAGCTCAATAGTTTACAGAGAATGGTCTGAAAAACTATTCAGTGAGCAGCAGTTCTCTGGGTGAAAATGCCTTTTAATGTTAGAGGTCAGAGGGGAAGGGCCAGTGCTTTGAGCTGATATGAAGGCAACAGTAACTCAAATAACCATTTGTTACAACCAAGGCATGCAGAAGAGCATCTCTGAACGCACAACACAGCAAACCCTGAAACGGATGGGCTACAGCAGCAGAAGACCACACCGCGAAGAACAGGAAACCGAAGCTACAATTTATATTGGCTCACCAAAAATGGATTAGAAAAATGTTGCCCGGTCTGATGAGTCTGGATTTCTGCCATGACATTAAAACAACATGAAAACATGATCCATCCTGCCTTGTATCAAGGGTTCAGGTGGTGCTGGTGGTCTAATGGCGTACGGGGTGTTTTCTTGGCACACTCAGTACCAACTGAGCATCACAAAGCTCAGATCATCTCAGTCTGGTTTCTTGAAAAGGGCTTTTTCAAGATTCTGTGCACTCAGACGGCCTCCACAATCAGCAGGTCTCACAGTGCAGCCGACAAACTTGCAGCAACTATGTGATGCTGTGGTGTCAATATGGACCAAAATCTCTGAAGAACATTTCCAGCAACTTGTTGACTCTAGCAGTTCTGCTAGTGAATGTGAATGTATCACCATTAAAGCTATGACGAGAACTTGTAAATTCCTTGGGCAGATACTTGTACTGTATCTATAAGTTTTAGGTGCATTTTTGCACCATCGTCGCGTGTTTTGTTTCCTTCTAATCAGTCAGACTGATTATGATTGTCCTCAAACAGGAAAGCAGCTTCTTGTTTACTGCTCTTCGTTTGTCGAGCTTCCAGTGACAAGCACTGATCTAACGATTAACTGCGAGCAATGATTATGTACAGCGATCCACAGGGCGAGAGCACTGCCTCACGTTATCTGCTGTAAATTCCTGAAAGTTGCAATTAGAGAAGATTAACTTAATTAGGTGGAAACCTTTACTGTGCAAGTGCAAACTGTGTTTTGAGTCATAATGCCGCTTCTTCCTGCGTGTAATCATCCTCATTCTCAACATCATCATCATCATGACAGACTGTGATGTGCTCAGTGCTTGGTTTTATCACTTCCTTCTGATTTTAATATATTTGATTAGAAAATCTGACTCCTAGTGGATGTAAAGAGCCACTGCGTGGAGTAGCACCCCTTTTAACATGAATTTACAGTATAAACATCTACTCCACTATAAATGTCAGAGGCAAATACTTTTCAATTGTATTTGAAAACAACAACATAAAATGAGAGAAATCCAGTTTTTGTGAACATGTTAAATTACTATTAGATCACATTTACACCATTTAATACTTAAAAGCTGCTTAAACATAAATAATCCACGCTGAAAAAGCTACCGCTCATGGTAACCCTTTTCTACAACTGTTTAGACTGATAGTAATTTAATACATTTTAAAAATGTAAAATGCTACAAAATTGGTGTCACTATTCTGTGTAATGGTGCATACGTTTGACACCTAATCATGCTTTAACCCTACTGCAATACAATATTGTGGTATCACCAAATGTACCCGTGTAATTTAGAACATTTTAAATGAAGGAAACTTCATGTTTGACGGTGTGGCATGTTCCTGAGCTTTGGTTGTGTTCCTGTTTAAGTCGTGTGTATGTACAAAGTGTCAGGGGACCTCTGTGAAAAAAGCCAGAAATGTAAAAACACCTTTGATTACAATCGCAGAGAGCTCCTGAAACACGACTCCAGGAGCAGCGGAGAGGGAAAGAGGGAGATTTAAAGGGTGAGTAAAAGTGAATGCTGACTGGGTGACTTTTTGCTCTCTCTCCTTGAACAGTGCCTCAAGACACCTGACTGCAGCGCTGGCTGGTGCCTTTTAAATTTTTTATTTTTTTTTTCAGAGAAAACGCTTCACAGTTCAGGTGTCGGGTGATATTTACGTCCCCCGCGTGCTCGAACATGTTGATATCAACTTTAAGAATGCCAGAAATACATGAGAAGGCACGGAGGACTTTAGAAATGGCCTTTTTTTCCGGCGTTTCTGAAAAGCAGAAAGCATATTCTCTGCAGATGCAAGCGCTTTTGTTTGCCAGCGATATCATTTTGACATTTTAACAGCAGCCAGCCTCGGCTTTGATTCAATATTTCCCATTTCTCCTTTCTGAGCTCGTCCAAATGCACAAGGGCGGCCGCACCAAAGCACCCCCGTGTCTGGAGAAGGTCATGACAGCTGTGTGTGGCCCTCTGTCCTTGCCCGGTGTACCAACTGGTTAATTAGCCTGCCACATGGGGCACAAGGCGGGCAGGCAGGGGAATATGGGAAGAGAAAGGCGGGGATTTCGCCACTGAGGACAGTTCTTTTAGATTCTGAACTGTGATTGGTTCAAACCCAAAATGTAATGTGATACAATGCAGACCAGTTGTCACTGGTGAAATCTGCAATTCTGGTTACAGGGTTTAAATGGCGTACACGTGGAGAGAGAATGATGCATATATGTGCTGAAATGTGGAAAAGATAAGCCACATATGGTGGCATAATCCACAAAAGTACAGCCTGTCCCAGAAAGGTTGAAGATGGAAAAGTATCTTTGGCAACACTGCAGACTATCTTCTTTTGTCAGTTAACGGCATTGTGTAGTTTTTTACAATTTTAACAAAGTACAGCAATGAAATGTGGGGTTTTTTGTGTTGTTTTCTTAACCACTTCCTTATTTATTTCAAAGTTGCCCATTTTCTGGCATTTAATAGAGGCTGCGTGTGGCTTTGTTCACGCACTCATCCACTTTATTATTGCATGAGAGTATACAAATTAGTGAACATGTGCAGCTGCTGCATAATTATGTGGTGGGTATTCCTAATGAGCTCTGACTGTAAAACAATGGCAGAACATCTGCACCACATTTTAGGATGTGGGCACCTCATCGTTGCTATTTTGGAATATTTTGGATTAATTACATGTTGTAATTGACAAAGGCAGATACCAAAAAAATATCTATCCTCATGCCACTATTCCTGGTTTCATTTGTTAGATTTTACCTACTGAGGTCCCTAAAATAAATATTTAGATTTTGCTTAACTGAGCTTTTCATCTCTTCTATTTTATATTTAAATGAGCTCCTTGTTTTGTGTAACTTTGTTTTATTTTTCTGAGCTATTATATATTCATTAGTTGCATGTTGTTTTCAACAATTCAAACTTTTGAGATTAATAACATCTTCTTTTTAATTTTCAGTGCAGCTGCTGTTATTTAAGAGGGAACTGCTTGGATTAAAACTTCCCTGCACAATGTTTTATTTTGTATTCATCTTTACTGGCTTTTCAGATAATGTACAAATACATGTTTTTTTTTAACACATGTCTGCGCACACATAATTTGATTTTGAAAATCTTTGTCCATAACTTTAAAAAAAGACACAATTTAAAAATCTAAAGCATATTAGTTGTGAATTATTGTCACTCCTTCAAAGCAAATACACTGAAAATAACTCTTAATGCAGCAGCAGGAGCCTTATTGTTGTTATAGCTGTAATGTGCAAATATTTCAGGAGGAGGAGGGGAAGATAAGTTACTGTGTACTAAGGAGTATTATGCTGACCAGGTAATCTCACCAGGGGTTTCTCTTTTTGGGTTTTCCTGTGATGATTTTGTAGTGCGCCACACAGAGTACAAGTGGATGCTTCAACCACAGCCTTTAGTGTAGCTTCTGCTCTTTGCTTGGCCAGTTTTGCACACCGCCTGTCACTAATTGATTAATCTTCCCACTGTACATGCACCACCTGTTGTGCAACTCCCTGCTGCCAGTTTGACCTGTTCAGTTATCTATTAAGTTTGTGTTCCCCCTGATTTATTTTTTTCATGCTTTTGTTGGTTAGTTTGTTTGCTCGTGTTATGGTGTTTTGCCATTTGTATCTGTAGTTTCCAATGTTACTTTTTTGGACTTTTACCTTTTTTTTTTTGGTGTCCTGTGTTCAGGTCCTTTCCTCTTCCTGCAAGAATCAAACAAATCCTCTTAATCCACATCGTGTCAGCTTGAGTTGTTTGTAGTCTTCTGCTATAAACTTGACCGTGTAGTTCCTCAGAGTTTGTTTTACATCCTTGGTGATCTATAAACATTTGTGTTGAGCCCCGCGACTTGTACTTTTTAAGATCTTATTACCATTTCTAATAATAACCACAGGCGACTCCATAAGGTATCAGTACTGTTACAGATATGAGTTGTATAAAGCCTTTTGTCACTCCAGAGACAGCTGAGCAATGATGCTAACCTTAATTAACATACAAGTTTGAAAACTATCCACTATTCAATGCTGCTAAATTCATGGAGTACTCTTTTAAGGATTATATTCTTAATGATGTTGTGAAAAAAACAAAAAAACAGCAAAGCAAAGCCACAGTAATTATAGCACAATGCCTCATACATACAGCCTTGAGAGGCTTGTTGCCTAAATGAAAAAGGAGCAGTGAGCTAGTTGCTGTCCTAATGAGCTCTAATAAAAAAAGCAGGATAGCCTGGATAGCCGCCACTATCACCACTTCCACTTCTCTTGTGTTAGCACACACACACATCCATCCTCTGTACTTCACTGCATCTGCTGCAGCAGGATCCCATCGGCTATCCAGTTACGGCTCGCCTGGCCGGGGGCTCGCATTAGTGGCGTAGGAGAGCTGTGAACAGGGAGTATCAGATGCTGTAATATGGAAATTCCTCTGTAATGCAGAGGCTGCGGGATTGTGCGATTACTTAATTCATTTAGCTGAGTAAATGTTACCGGTCTGCCAGGGCGCACAGGGGATGTGGATTTAGCTTGTGTGTACGTGTGCATTTTTGTGAGTGGTGGGAGGGGGGGGGACCTGTCTCAGGGAAAGATGGCAGGAGTGTGTTGCTCGCTTTTGTGCGAGCAAGTATTGGCACGCATGTGCGGTTGCGGGTACGTGTGTGTTACGGGTAGATGGGAGTACAAATGGGGCCTCAGAAACAACAGGTTGGGTTTAAGGCTCCAGTTACATGCATCCAGGGAACAAACCATTAAGAAAGAGCACTGAGCCCACACTCCTCCACCAGTACCCACATGACCTATCCCAGATGCTGATTTGTGGCTCCTGACACTTTAATTCATCGGAAAACACAAGTCAGGACCCAGGAGTTAAGTAAGTCCATTAACACTATGCAGAAGTAATGTTTTCCAGTGCCGTGCCAGCCCTGCCACCCAGTATGATCAAGCATGGAGACTCAGTCATTTCACAGTGGGTGAATATTTCCTGGAGGTTTTACACTAAGGCTGCCGACAACATAATTTAAAGCAATGGTATTAGTATTTTATGAACAGTAAATTATCGTGTTATCGTGGATGTTATACCTCTGGTCATTTTCTTTTTTCTTTTTTTCTTTTGTGCCATCATAAACTCTTGGTTCTTTGTGAGATAGTTGCACATAAAAGTAAAATAAAGAGGACAATTTCTGTTTGAGTTTTTGAGTTTTTGTTTTACTTATATATGAAGAAAGTTTGAAAGGTTTCTGGGTTTTTACTGAGTATATTAGCTACACATGTTTATTATTTAATATATAAACCTCTTGGGTGGATTTGCAAGATCTGTAGCTTTTAAGAGAATATAATTCAGCTTCCAGCCAAATTACAGTCATACCTCATTTAAAATATTATTTTCCTAAAATGAAAAATCTCTGGATGCTGAAATGGTGCACGATTAATGAGCTGGTGCTGACGGTGCACAAGATTTCAACACTTTTATTTATCCTCTGAATAGCCTTGATTGATTCATGAAGATGTGATGCGACCGCTCCACTCAATCTCTTTCCAGATTTTCAACACAATGTGGAGTCAACGAAGCATTTTTATCAGCTGTTGTATTGACTGGATTCAACAATTCCCCATAGCTGCCCCAGAAAAAATGATTTCATTGTCCTCTAATCCATTATTTAACACAGCGATGTCAGCTGAGCTGTAAATGACTCAAAACACAGCTGCTGGGGAATGGAAAACTGGGAGCCAAACTCAACTCGAGCAAAATGGAAAAAGGTGGAGCCGAAAAGCTGTTAAAACTATCTGACAGATTCGATACGCTCTGCAATGTGGAACAGTATTATTAATTTGGGAACTGGGCCTGTTAAATCTATCATTCCATTATTCTAAGAGGAATCCAAAGGACATTTGCAGCCTCCAGTGCAGCAGCCAGCAAGCCCTATCTGTTGTTTTAACAGTTAAAAGTGAGTTTATCTTCCATTTTAAGGTGAGGAAGTGTTTGCAGTGCCACCCAATGGACATTTGGTACATTTTCAGGACTGGAATTAACAATCACGGGCTTTTAAAAGCTCCATCTTCATCATCATTGCAGTACCTTCCTGTCAGTGTGATATAGCCTTTTTACACCTCAGTCTTTGGCAGGATTTTTGCTTTCTCTTATCTAATTTTCTTCAGGAACAGCCAAGTTCCCTTACTTTTTTTTCCTTTCTTCTAAATAAAACTCTTAAAAGAATGAATACTGGACCCAGAGGATTATGGAGACGTTGTTATTTTATCCATGAAGCATAAAAATGACTTTAGAGCACTTCCAACTGGAAAGAGGTGGTTATTAAAGGATTTAATTTAAAGTAGTTGTACACCTCAAATAGTCTTAGGATTAAATCTGTTGCTTGTCACAATGTTGTCCGTGATTTGTGAAGACAGACCCTTTTCGGTTCTGATGTAGCCTGACTAATATTCTGAATTGAACCATTATATTGCTGTATCTCTGCAGTGTATGTCAGTGTGAAGTATATTTATTTATTATTATATATTTATTTATTTGTTTGGTGCTGGTTTTCATGTGAGAGATGTGATTTATTTTTAAAGTGCGGTGTTTAAAAAGTGTTGTCCCTACATCCCCATAATAACATTGGTCCAGTATCAACATTGCAACGGTCCAGTGATGTTGTCTGAGCATTCAGTTAGCATTAGCCTAGAAGTTAGCAAATAAAGTAGTTGCTATTAAAAACTATCACTAGTGGGGAACCTAAATCTGGCTAACAGCAAATTTAACTTGATCATATTTTTATTATGTTGTAAAAATTAATAAAAAAAAAAACACTTGACTTGTTCTAGAAGAGCGTTTTACATAAACAACTGTATTTTTTTTTCTTTTTACCCCTGCATTGCAAAGCTATGACATCACCAAGACATTATGATATCACTAAGATATTATGAACATCATGATAATGCAGGAACAACACCAACACAGGGATATCAGACACACCCACCAGACGACAGTCTAAGATTTACCTGTAAATCTACACATAACCAAACCACTATCAGGTGCTTTGAGTAATTAATATAACCATAACAAGGTTTATTCACAAGGTTTATTTATTGTTGCTAATAAAAATCATTATGAAAGCTAATTCAGTCATTGCCATGTTTTTCACCTTGCTAGACACATTAATAACTTCATTATATTACATGTAAAAACTGGAATTCAGAGGGAACTATCTAAAAAAAATTATTTTAAGCTATGTTTCAAAACTCTGTGACAAAATACTTGTTTTGTTTTTTCTATCAATGTTTTGCTGAGATTTAGTTCGTTTTGTTACTTTGGAGAATTTTCTTGGATTTGAAAATGGCTTATGACATCCCTGGAAGTTTTACATTACACGTCTCAACCACCAGGCCTGCATGCTTCCCATTTGCCAAAAACAATTAATAAAATATGAAAAATGAACAGAAAATTTGATTCCGTGCAGATAAAAGCATCAATAAATCTCTATAAACGTTTGTGTGGGAAACTCTTTGAAAGCTGATGTGGAGGACAGCGCAGCCTCTGCCAGCCTATGCTCTGGTGGCCACTCTAAAGCAAAGTCTTCCAGGGAGCGTTGGCCTGCTGGTGTTCCCCTTCAATCTAGACTTTATTAAAGCTCCTTGCTTTGTGAATTGTGGTTCAGACTATAAAGTGGTGGGGTCTCGCAGCAGTGCCAGCGTGAGTCGCAGGGGGCACAGAAGTCTTGGAGGTCCTGGTTTTACAATGCAGCAGTTCACAATGTATACACCAGCCCCCACTGTGGTGCAACTGGAGTTTGTCACTTGCAGATTTATATTCGTCTCCATTAAAGCTCTTTTACAGGCCCACCGAGAATCCTAGAGAGGCAGAGAGTGAGAGAGAGCGGGAAGAACATAAGGAGAAGCATGAAATGTAAGAGTAAAACACTGGAGACACCAGCAACAAAGACAGCGAGAACCGATAGTTTAATGAGTGTGCGAGCTGGAGAAAGTGCCCGTCCAACATGATCCTTATAGATCCAATTAGTGGCAACCCTGTTACTGTGGAACCAAACCATGTTCTCCTGTAAAAGAGAAAACCATCGTACCAACCAAATCTGTGATTTTAGGAAGGCATAAAAGTAATAAAAGTTACTATAAATCTGACAGCAAGAAAAAGATGTCTGATTGTTACCACTTTTACGTTTTAATACAAAACCATACCAAGAAACTGCACACAGCATTGTCTGTCATCCAGGTCATTGTAGTCTAAGGAGCTTGGAAAGAAAAGCGACTGGACTTTCCTTGAAGACATTTCCCCTCTCATCCAAGAAGCTTCTTCATTTCTAAGAGAAACTGGTGGAGAGTCCCAGATTTAAGCCCTATGGGAGTGTCCCGCAAGAGGGTCATGAACCCCCTATTGATCATCTACCTAATCACAGCTCCTTAGACTGCACACAGCTTTCTTTTCTTTTTATACTCCAGTCACTGATTGTTATTTGCCCTTACAGGAATTTTCATGCAAATATTCATGTATTTATAAGCAACATACACTAAAATACATTATCAAACAGGAAAGTTCCTGTTAGCCAGAAGTTCAGCCCTCAGACTCCTCCAAATGCTTGGCTTTGGTTTGTGTCTACTTTTGGCTATGTGTGATATCATAGCAAGTGGATATCCCTAATATAGTCAACTGAGGCACACTGCTCTGTCTGTGAACACAGAAGCCCCGCCCACCTGCTGTTTAATCCTTTTGTTTGTGATGGATATCCAATTAGAAGAGGGCTGGCTTAAAGGATATGAGTAGTGTCCAAAAGCTAATCTATAGAGATAGAAAAGAGCAAAGTAGACACATACACACATAAACACACACACTTTTTACTTTTTACACTTTAATAAACAGTCTAAAATGGTCAGGTGCAAAGACTGGACTGAACATTAATGAAAAAGCAGCCAATGTCCAAAGAAAACCTTTCAGGAAGAACTATTGCCCACAACCACCTTTACAAAGCAAAATACTGTACAAACAATGTGCAATGCTTTGTACAAATACTGTACAAACATTGAACTGTAGTTTAATGCCTTGCATAATTTTCATTAATTATTGATAACATATTTAGAGTATATAATTTTCACATTAAACATGTGTAGGATTTCCATATTTTGCCAGTACTTATGGATCTTCAATCCTTGTGTGCAATGAGAAGGGTTTTTTTTTTGCCAGTAATCCCTCTTTAAGGCTGCCTTTCTGGGCTTGCTGAATGTTGGGCTCCTGATACACAAATGAAGTTTAATTTATGTTGTCTTCTGTGGTAGCTAAAAGCCATAACTATCCACATCCTCATAAAATTACCCTGGGAGCTTTCACAATTCTGTTTTCCATCCTGTCCAGTTATTTCTCAGTGGTCCTATATGTCTCTGTCATTACAGACCGAAGAGGGGAAAAAGAACAGAACACAAGTGAAAGCTCAGATTTACTTATTTAAAATTACAGATTTGCTTCTTTCAAATGTTTAATGAAGGTGATTACAGCGTGATCACAAACACTGATCCTAAATTCATGCTGAAGAAGAATGAGCTTTTTATCAGGACAGGTTAAAAGGACAGCTGTTTTCTGCATAATTATATTTAATAATTTTTCTAATGGAACTGTATTTAAGTCTTGGTCTACAATAACTTTGACCAGTAATGAGGCATTATTTTTCTACTGTATAAATATATTAATTGAAGACTCACAACTCACAAATCTTTGTATGTATACATGTATGTATGTAAATATATAGATAGATAGATAGATAGATAGATAGATAGATAGATAGATAGATAGATAGATAGATAGATAGATAGATAGATTGATTGATTGATTGATATAGATAGATATAGATATATAGATATCTAGAATGTAATGTAATGCATGTAGACACGGTCGAGACAACCTTCTGGTGTTCAGAAGCATCAGATTGGGGAAGAAAGGTGATTTAAGT
>VOQK01007152.1:20914-41079 GCA_015052645.1 Benitochromis conjunctus | reverse complement strand
AATGTAATGCATGTAGACACGGTCGAGACAACCTTCTGGTGTTCAGAAGCATCAGATTGGGGAAGAAAGGTGATTTAAGTGACTTTGACTGTGGCATTGTTGCTGGTGTCAGACAGGCTTGTCTGAGTATTTCATTTCAGAAACTGCTGATCTGCTGGGATTTTCCCACACAATCATCTCTAGGGCTTACAGAGAATGGTCTGAAAATGAGATAATATCTAGTGAGCAGCGGTTCTCTGAGTGAAAACGCCTTTAATCATGCCAGAAGTCAGAGGTGAATGGTCAGACTGCCTCTAGCTGATAAAAAGGCTCCGGTGGCTCAAATAGCCACTTGTCACAACCAAATTATGCAGAAGAGCATCTCTGAATGCACAGCACAGAAAACCTTGAAGCAGATGAGCTACAACAGCAGAAGACCACACCGGCTGCCACTTCTGTCAAATAAGTTGAAAGTGAGGATTCAAATGAGCTGCCCAACACTGGACAATAAAAGATTGGAAAAATGTTGTCTGGTCTGAAGTATCTCGATTTCTACCATGACGTTCAGATTGTAGGGTCAGTATTTAACATGAAAGCACATCCATCCATTCATCCTAAAATGTATCAGTGCATCAGGCTGCTGGTGGTGTAAGACTATGGGGAATATTTTCTCAGCTCCCTTAGTACCTGTTGAGCATCGTTTAAACACCACTGTCTAGTTGAGTATTATTGCTACCCATGTCCATCCCTTTATCCACCCACCTTCTGATGGCTGCTTCCATCTGGACAACATACCATGTCACAAAACTAAAATCATCTCAGACTGTTTTCTTGAACGTGATGTTGAGTTCACTACACTCAAATGGCCTCCACAGTGACCAGATCTCAATCAAATAGAGCACCTTTGCCATGTGATTGAATAGGAGAAGAGAGCCGACAAAGCTGTAGCAGCTGTTTGATGCTATCATGAATCTGTGCCATGAAGAATGAAGGCAGTTCAACATTTTACCGAAGAGGAGTCAAGTGAAGCTTTGGGTTATTATTGCAAAGAAGAAGCTATGTAGCATTTATCAACACAGGACTTTTTTTTTTTAAAGGCTAATGCTATGATGTAATTATAAGCAGCTATAGGTTTATTGCAAAAGTTTATCATTGTGCGGTATAACTTCTGTGAAGACATTTTTTTTGAAATATTTCAATCTCTGCAAACACAATATACTGAAACATGTACATGCAATGCTTCTTTGTTACACAAGAGGGCGTTGTCTCCCTTGTGAACTAATCATTGGCCTGTTATTGTCCCGTCTCCATGCAGGAGATTAATGAAAGGTGGATACATTCACAAGGCATCCCTGCTGCTTATGTGAAGAGGGGGAAAAGAAAAAGTGGACACGAGCTGCATGCATATGGACGAGAGGCGTATTGAGCATATGGAGGGGAGGCGTCTTCCCAGCTCTTCCTCCTCCACTCTTTCTGCTCACTTGTTCCCTCTGTCCTTTCTTTCTGTTGAAGCGAGCCACCTGCATTATGACAAAAATCTGCATCTCCATCCAAAGGGCAGGCGAGCTCTTGTAAAGGCTGCAGCTTAAGAGAAGATGAACTTTGGCTTTTATCAGCTTGTGAAGAATCAAATCAAATCAAAGCAGGCAGGTTGTGTAGGAGCAGCATGGGAAACTGGCTTTACAAAGCCTGCGCTATCATCTGAGTCACATCAGGCACATTTCCCCCAATTCCTGCAGACGTTCTGCCTCCGTCCTGCCTCCGTCCTGCCTCCGTCCTGCCTCGATCTGAGACTTCATGCTGAATCACTGCGTCTAAACATAGATGCTCAATTGCCGCAACAGCATGGGTCAGGCAGTGCAGAAAAGGTGAACAAAGAGTCACGCAGCGGAGTTAAAAAGTTCAGCTGCCTGTTTTACAAAGCAAAATAGGCAGCCATATGGATGTCTTGTCCTTTCAGCTCAGCCCCCCTGAGAAATGGTGTTTGTCAGAGTAATAAAGCTGTCCCATAACCCCATAACCTCTGTAATATTCATGATCCAAAGTTTGTGCCTCGCAGGACAGCTTGATAAGTGTTAGACCTGAGTGTGTTCCCAAGCTCAGCCATAACAAGTACATCGTCTACCTGGGTTACCACGGGCCGAGCTAGTCCAGACACCCAACAACGCACGGCAGTTTGTTAAAACACACTCCTCATTGGTTCTTCCTAGGCACTCAGCGAGAGCTGTCTTGTCTGTTTACTGATGTCACAGCCTAGATGGAGCCCATAATAGGCAATGGCTCATCTCAACATTACGACCTGTTTATAAACGAAGTGAAAAATGACACTTTTATTGCCCCATGCAGCATCCCTCTGTCCTGCCGTGCCCCTGCCTGCTCTACCTTGTCCTGTCATATCAGTGGAGCACTTCTTAAAATAAGAATAAGTCAACGAGGAGACGGAGAGGCGCCTACACACACACACACACTGGAGAGAATGGAGGGGATCTGGACAGTGATAGCTTTAATGTATCTCATAAACATGCATTAATCAGAGCAGGGGGCTGGTATAACCGCTGTGGCATACAAAGAAGCAAGACAAGGAGAAGAAGAGACGGGTGCACCGATGATTCACACTTTATGCCGTGGTCATCTCGCGTCCTCTCCAAAAAAAGCCAGCGGGGTTTTGACAGCCATGACGAGCATGCGCGCAGCGGCAGCAACGGCAGGCGTCATCCTCACCATCAGTCAAACAGACTCAGAGATGAATGAGCGTTTACATAATGTATGGGCATCAAACGGGACTCTGTGACTTTGAAAAATTACAATAATAATTTGTAATATTTTTATTTATTTTTTTACAGTAGAATCACAAATTAAGACCCAGAAAGATTAAGTACTGAGTAAAGGCAAAGAGGCGGGGTAAAGAAGCTCTGCATAGACAGCAATTATCCCATATTTGATATTGTACAACTACCAGTCACAAAGGAAAATCTGTATTTTTGTGATTTGGCGTGTTGTTCCTGGAGGTGAAACTGGTCACAGAGAGGGCATTGCATGAAAAAACTCCTTATATTTGCTTTGGTCTCTAGCAGATTGCTGCAGTCAACTGCAGTTTACATGGAAGACACCGACTTGTCTGCAAACACTCACCAGCAACTAACAGGCAGTAGCAAAACTTGAGAAAGAGCAACTTCAACGTGAAACTTGTGCCTCAGTGCTGCGTTTCTAAAGGCGTAACATTTACTCCACAAAGAAAAACAGTTTCTGTCTCCGGTTTGCACCGTACTTTTCACAGCTTTACTACAGCTTTACGGTAGCTGGTGAGTGTTTATAGTCAAGGCACTATGCAAACTACAGGTGACGACAGAAATATGTTCCCATTATGTTCAAAGCAATCGCAAAGAGGTTGCTGCCAACTTGTGATGGGAGTAGCAACTAGTACTGGTCTCTAGGCCGTATTTACCCATGATTGTCACGCAGGTGTCCGCAAAACCTCAGTACAGAGCATCTAGACACCACCTTTACCTTTGCTCAGAGATCTATATTTTATATCATAAGTTCTCTAAATTCTTTGACTCCTTTGTGTGCTACACCAGAAAGGCAGCAGAATAACGGTCTTCATTTCCCGAGGCAAACACCAGCTTTTGTAAATATACAACAAATGTAAACCACCATATGAAGAAGAGGAATGCTTAAAACCACATAGTTTAAACATACGGTGTTACGCAATATAATATAAGAGCACAATCATAATCAAACTTACAAATGCACATGCAGATTTGCAGTTTGTTTGCTAGTGCAAGTTTCACTCTTTTTCTCAAACACACACACACACATGTGTCTTTATATCCTTGTGGGGACATCTCATTAACATAATGTTTTCCCTAGCCACTTACCCTAACCATCAAAAATGAATGGCTAACCCTTACCCTAAACCTAACCATAACCTAACTGTAACCCTGACACTAAAACCACATTTTGAGTCTCAAAAATGCCTTCAAACTTGTGGGGACCAGGATTTTGGTCCCCACAAAGATGTTAATACCCATCCACACACACACACACTGCATTGGATAAGTGGATGTTTTCAAATGTGGACCCCTGGAAAAAGCTGTACTTTAGGCCAGAGGTCAAACTCGTATTAATAATGTCAGGTGCAAGTTTATCAAATGAAGTACTGGATGCAGTAGTATTGTTGATCCAAGACTGTGTGGCATAAGAAACACTTAAATTCACATTATTGGGTGCCCTTTTTGCTAATCCTAAAAATATTTTGCCTTACAGTAACCTCAATCACTCAAGCAGCTTCAGAGCAGCACACGCAGAAGCTGTGATTCAATCACATCTGTTAGGATGATTCAAACTGCAAATATCAGACTATCAAAGTTCAAAATCATCCTGTCAGGAAATCCCCTACGGGTATTTTCTTGGCATTAAATTTGCACTTTCCGAGCTGAGATGCTGTGTGCAGTCATTGGCAGGTCAGACTAAAGTGGTACAGCTTAGAGTGAAAACATGAGATTCACAGATTTCTTTCCTAAACATTTACATGCATATACTGTGCAAAGACATACCGCTGGGATAGTTCCCCTTTCTGTCCACCAGAGTGCAGCAGTCTCCTCTTGCGTGTCTGTACTGTACAGAGTTTGGCTGCAGGGAGCTTCAGTAGCCCCACTGAGGAGCTCTGTTATGTTATCACAGTTTGTGCTATTTATAAAAGTCCTGATTCAGCTCCACTGATGTTTCCATCAGAACAAAAAAGAGAACCTAAAGGAATAAAAGACTGCTCAAAGTTACCCAGTGTAAGCATCACTTAAAGACTACTTCCTGCAGACTTTTTTGCATGGATGTTCATGGACACATCATGGTATGATATCTCCATGAGCAGTTCATGTGTATGTATGTTGTCATTGTGTTTCTCTTGTGCTGCTGATGTGAAAGAGCTCCACTTAGAATCTGACACTCCGTTGCTCAGTGCTGCTGTCTCCTGCCCCCTCCACTTTGTCTTCTCATCTGTGTCAAGCCTGTCCGTCTTTCACTTTAAACCAGTACAGCTGTTAGAATCGGTGCTCTTGTTATTTCCTCCCATGTGACTCAGACTAATGGTCATATATGTCCTCCCCACTGAGTCGCAAGTTTGATTAATGCTGTAATATAATCTATATTTTCCCTGTTACCAACAAGTCCAATGAAAACACCAAATGCCACCATGATCTTTTCTGATCTTACCTGCAAGTCAAGTTACAAGTCTGATAAAGCTTCAGGAGCCACAGAGCTTCAATGTCTTGGAAAAAAAAACATTAAAGCACACCATTGCTCTGAGTTAAATGGTCCTTAATTACAGAGACCATACACACTGCATACACCAGCTCGCTGCTAAATCATAGCTGGCACACCATATTTGTAGCCTAAAATAGCGCTTAACAAATGTAATTTCAGAAAAACTAAACAAAGATGACTGTGCCTTTGATGACTTCAGTCCTCAGCGGGGATGACTGGGCTTAGGGCAGGGAGCCACAGGCAGGTTGGGAAAGTTGGGAAGAGCTTAGAGTTGGACTAACATTCACTTTCACGTACCTCCCAAGTAGCAGCCGAGTATGTCCCCTGTAAAACACCCACACGCAGTAACCTAGACCCGATGCACTCTTTTCTTTTCTCAGTGCACACTTGAAGCAGTAGTTAGCGCTCATCCAGCTGTTTGTGGATCAACAGCAATCAGCAAAAATTAGGAGGTGAAAATATGCTCCGCGATGCATTCAGTGTAAATATTATTGCTAATTCCACGTTACAGCAGAAGCCCCACAGATGGACCTGAATAATATCTGATGTTGTCAAAATCTAAGGTGGGCCTTTTTCCAGCTCTGTCTCTTTATTCTTGGACTGCAGTGGAGCAGTTTCCAAAAGAATCATTATTATCGTTCTCTTGTTATTATAATTATTATCATTATTATTATTATTATTATTACTGGCCTATGCTGGGAGTTGATGTAGCCGATCAGGTTATCTATCTAAATCATGCTGTTTTATCTCCTCTCCCTTTAAAGTGACCTTCATCTGCTTTTAATTTTCTCATTAAAAGCTTGTCAGTCATGTGTGAAGCACTTTCAACTGCACTAAGGTGCTAAACAAACATGCTTTTGTGGGGTCTTTTTATGCTGAAGCACTTTTATAGTTCATCGCATCATCTGCACCATCACTGCCTAAGTTTAGCTGTAGATATACAGTGTGATGAGCTGCACCATGTCTGGAGGTGTTTTGGAAACACCCCCTGCTTCCTGTCCCCTTCATTATATAAGGAAATCGCTGTGACCTCGTTTGACTGCAGCCCTTGCACACGGTTATACTCTACTGCACAGTTATACTCTCCCTTATTATTATTGCTCTTTATGGTTTCTTTTTGCATTCATGTTTCCCTATTTCTTTGCCGCCGCCAAGCCCTCCTCTCCTCCTTTCCACCTCCGTTTTGCTTTGTCTTTTTTAATCTTGTATTTATATTCTGTTTTGCTGCGCAAATAAAGTAAATAAAGAGCTGAGAGGGTGCACGTGTCTGAACCAGTTACATCAATCTAAAAGAAGAGAGGAGCTCTATTCAAGGACGGGGCTATGAATGAGTTTCCAGTTACCATGGAAAAAATGTACCTCTGTCCCATAACCAAAAATGAAGCCTGCAGCAACTTAATCCAGCGACAGCATGCCTCGATGCCAAGCAACATACCGTGTTACGGCGTGTCATTTCAAAAACAGAGGTGGCCTCGATCAAAAACAGCCAATGAATGATGAATTTCCTGTAAGTAAGGCGCCTTCTGAAAGGGCACAAATCTGTATCACAGATAGCCAGACAGATAGACGGAAGCGACGACAACAAGACGGCCCTACTTTCATCATCCTGCTGCTTTTCAGGCTTCGTGATATTTTATCCCATGTGATTGAATTGCATGGCTAGTTTATTAAACTCTGCAGCTGTTGTTTGTTAAGGCACCTAGGAAACAGAGGTAATTGATGGACCTATTGAGTTACACTCGCTGCATATGAAACCTGCATGGCTGAGAAAGTCAAGGATACTAAAACAAGCTCAACTTTGCGCCTTAGCTCACTGTCTGCAAACAGAACCTGCTGAGTTACTACGAGTTGTTATGAGATATTCGGTGTGTGTATTTGCCCGTGCGTGAGTACCGAAAGGTCACGCTCTATTAATACTCAGATTCTTGAGCCTGCTGCCTCTGGTTGCTCTGTGAACAATGGGCTGAATTTTGTCAGTGCGCGAAAGATTTGACTTCCACATGCTTGGGAAATTATATGTTTTTAAAGGTTATGTTAAAAATAACACCTCATGGGAATAAAAAAAGCACTAAGAGGTCATGAAAATTGAGAAAACATCCAATTCAGACCTCCTGTGTTGGAATTTATGTCCCATTTGTACACCAAAAGCATATTTAATTATTAATTTTGGTGCACAGACCACGAAATGTAAAGTTGGGATATGAACTGATATCATTGTCATGCCTGTAAGTATGGAGCAAAAGCCTCCATGCAGGAAGAAAACCTTCTGGATAAAATTCCAATGTCTTAAAAACCAAAAGGTTGTGTTAAAGTGACACCACACAGGAGTAAAATAATAACTGTAGAGTGTAATTTAAATCTTAAGCTCTCCAGATGTTCATTCTCTAAATAACTGTGCAATAAAAATCACTTTCAGCGGTGGCACAAACTCGAATGTGAGCCTCGAACATGCGTCAAAAGTCATCCACATCACAACAATGCTTCTCTGAGCACTTAGAAGATAAGTGCTCCAGTAAAATAGGGGTCTAAATTACTGTTTTGGCTTCCTGGGCCCCCCACATTGCAACATAATAGGTGGGTTGAATGTGTCATGAAGACTGTGGCGGGGGGTTTCCCAGGGTAAAAAGTAGAAGGAAAGATGAGGAGGAGGAAGGAGGGAGGTAGGAGAGGGGGATGCTTTCTCTCTATGGTGGTAAGGGGAGAGGAGGGCCACGGAGCAGGACCAGACAGCTTTCAAGATGCGTACAGCAGAGATAGGGAAGGTTCAGACTTGCACTGGGTTTAGTTGGAGAATATATAGATTGAATATATAGGTTTGGTTTTAAGTTTATGTTTTTACATAATAAAAACTCACTTAACCCTGAGGGTTTGTATCATTTTGTTCAATGAAAATAGATCAGGATGTCAGCGGTTGCCTGGTTTTTCATGTGTAATGCTCATGCTCTATTAATAATCTGGTGAAATTGCACGTTCGGTCATTCCCCCTCGAGCCGCTGCTCTTCACGTGTGTGCCCGCTGACATATCACATCTAAAGCGGGCACAAGAGAAGAGTGGCCATGTAGAAAGAAGTGATAACACAGATGCCACGCACATTTCCTGCTTTAGATTTTGAGGCTCGCTCTGCTTTATGTTACAGCCATCATGGCATTATCAGTGCTACAAAATAGTGAAAACCAACCTCTGTTTGCACAAGAAGTCAAAACGGGTCACAGCTTTGCAGAGCTTTAGTCATAATGTGCTGAAGCATCGACTCGTGTCCTTTGTATCTGCAGGAGGATTTCACCATTTTTCAGCAAATTAAAGACTAAAACTATAACACAGTGCTTCTTAGAGGCTATTTTTTAAAACTGAATTTCATTTAAGTTATTTAAAATTGGCTTTTTTTACTCCAGAAGAAAGTGAGCGAGTGAATGAATTTCCCCACACTGCTCTAATTCAGGAAAAAGCTTCTCTCCCTGCTGTTTTGCCAGCATCATATTTGAGCAGTTATAAAAACTGGATGTGTAAATTGTTACAACACAATACAAATAATAAAAAAGAAAAGACTTGACAGGATTTACAGGAGTTGTTCTCTCCAGAAAACCACTTTTACGGCCTTCTGTTGTAATCCAGTGAAAATGAGGACTCATTATGAAGCACACCAGCAAGAAAAGCATGTGTTTGTGAAGTCATTACATTGTGAGGCAACATCCATCCCACACAGCGCTATTGTTCGGTTTCAGTAGAATTCCACATTGTTTACAACCGCAGTTCAACAATTCCAAACCAAGACCTCAAATGTGAGGTCACGATTTTCCTCCTCTCATCTGCAGTGGCATTCTTAAAGTTAAATAAATGATGACATAATCTTCCCCTTTTTTTTACTCTACTTTTTTGTCCCCAAGAACTTCAGCCCTGTCACTTTGTCTTCACTTGTGGATGACATCATTCACAAAACTGTTTCATGCAGAATGTTCATACTGAGCTTTACTTTGGAAATAAGTAGGGGGTTGCCCATGAGCTACAGACCTCTTTATTGTATTACCTGAAGTATTTGAAATGACTAAAAGCTACGATTTCAAACCGTTAAGGAATTATTTTTGTTATTGTCTCTATTTGGCTCTAATGAGTCTTATTATAGTTAACTGAAACTAAACTAAAAGTGTGATCATTTAAATAAAAATGGCTACACTCACTGACCACTTTGTTAGGTACATCTGTTCAACTCCTTGTTACAAATGTCTAATCACCCGATCACATAGCCTAGCGACACACTGCATTTAGGCATGTAGACTGATCGAGATGACCTGCTGAAGTTCAAACTGAGCATCAGAATGGAGAAGAAAAGTGATTTAAAGTTGGTTGGTATCAGACAGGGTGGTCTGAATATATGAGAAACTGCTGGGATTTTCCCACTCAGCCACTCTCTCTGTAGGGTTTACAGATAATTATCAGAAGAAAGGAGAAAATGTCCAGTGAGCGACAGTTCCCTGGCCGAATATAATGGTCAGAGGAGAATGGCCAGACTGCTTTGAACTGATAACAACTTGTTACAACCAAGGTGTGCACTTCCAACATGCTGAATCTTAAAGGTGATGGCCTACACCAGCCACAGAAGACCGCACCAGTTGCTATTTCTGTCAGATAAGACCAGGAAACCAAGGCTACAGTTCACACTGTTTCACCAACACTGGACAAACATTGCCTCATCTGATGACTCTTCATTTCTGCTGCGACATTCAGTAGGCTCAAAATTTGGCGTAAACAACATGAAGCCATGGATCCATCCCCTGGATTTCTGCGGAGCTCATCTCAAACCGGTTTCTTGAACACAACAGTGAGTTCACTGTTCTCAAATGACCTAATAAAGCCTAATAAAGTGGCTGAATGAGTGTACAAAACTAAACAAAAACACAATATCAGCTGAAATTCACTTAACAAAGTGATGGCGAGATTTGGTGGCACTTTGATTTTATGGGCAAAATACTTCTGTAGCTGATGCAAATTGCGGAAACATAACAATGGTTTCATTTTGAAGGACAAAGTGAGAATGCATTGATATCACTCAAAAATGTCAGTCTAAGGAAGGGACATCATGATAATTAGTGGGAATCTGAGACCTGTCACCATGCATGCTTAGATTAAAATGCATGAACAACAACAGGAAATGATGGTGTACGGACTCTTACTCACTCCTAGGATGTGGTTGAGCTGCAGCTGATAAAATTATGATGATAAAAGCATAATCTCTCCTTATCTGAAGGCAAGAAATATCCAGCAAAAAATAAATAAATAAAAAATAATGACCAAACAATTTAGAAAAACAGATTCAGGCTGCTGTTTTAAAACCAGCTGTATTCTAAACCAATGAAGTGTAACACACACAGTGTGGTGGACTCATAACATAACATTTTGTGTGATATACTATGGGGAATGACCCATGCAAGCCCCGAAACAATACAAAATGTTCATCAGTTAAACATAACAACATTATATTATGGTGTTCATTAAATGCACTTTACCTTATGGCCACGTGTGACAAGTATATCTCAGTTGTTTTGATCTAAATGACACGTTACTGACTGTCACTGGTCAAATTTGCCAATGCAACAAGTCAGGGGAGGCTTTGATGTATATGTTTACTGAAACTGATATGTCCACATGACTGTGTGAGCCACCTCAGTCATGCTGAGTCTCTATTGTAATTTCTGTCTCAACCTTTTTATATTTTAACCTAATAAATCATTTCCATATAAAATGTATTCTTCTTTTTCTTCTGCTCACTTTTGGGATCACCACAGCAGATCATCTGCCTCCATCTCACCGTATCCCCATCATCCTCCTCTGTCACACCATCACCCCATCATCCTCCTTCACTACATCCATGAATCTTCTCTAAGGTCTTCTTCTTTTCCTCCTGCCCGGCAGCTACATATTCAACATCCTGTGTCCTGTATATCCACCATCCCTCCTCTGCACATGTCCAAACCATCTCAGTTTTCCTGACTCTCAATGATATCTTCACGTCTTCAGCTCAGCCTCCTGTCTTTTTCTGTCACAAATCACCCCTGACACTCGTCTCCACCCGCTCCACCGTGCCTGCACTCTCTCCTTCACCTCTCTTGTGCACCATTCATTGTTTTGTACGGTTGGCCCCAGGTGTTTTAAACTCCTCCACTTTCACTACTTCTACTCCTCTTCTCCATCTTCCCACCTGTCTCCCTCTTATTTAAGAATCAGCAGTCTATTCCAGGATGTTTTCGCCTCACCGTGTATCCTTCCCGTCCTCTTCCAGGCTCGAAAAGGCTCAGGAAGAGAACCGGACAGTTGCTGTGGAGAAGCAGAACCTCGAGCTGAAGATGAGGGATGAGATTGATGGGGCCAAAAAGGAGGCTCACAGGCTCCGAGAGCTGCGAGAGGGCGCCGAATGTGAGCTGAGCCGGCTCAAATATGCCGAGGAGGAGCTTGTACAGGTACGGCTCGTTGCCCCTAACTCCTGCTCGCAAACAGATTTATTGTTAGTCAGAGTGAGGGAAACACACCCATAAACCTGCTACTCTTGGCTGTTGGCTACGATGTAATTTCAGTTTCTATGACGCCATAAGGAATATCCAGTGTATTCACATATACAACAGTCACATTTATTATCATTATGCAAATACAGAATTGTATATTTGTTTCAGAGCATGAAATAAAGGATAGAGGCAAATATCTGGGACATCACAATATACGGATGTAAATGTATTCATTACTGTGGCGCAAACACCTTGAAACGAAAGGATTAATTTCATATTTTCTGCATTAAATTTTCATTTCTACCATAAAACACCTACTTTGCATCTCCTCGAGATTGCCTCATTTCCCCTCACATGAAAATACAGCACCGATATATCTCTCTGTAATGAGTTCTCTCCGTGCAGACGAGCCAGGATTGGGCTCATTTATACACGGCGAACGCAGGATTTAAACAGTAAATGGAGTTCATTTGAAATTCGCTGAACGCTAACCTTCACTTACCGATGGTGTTTGTTCAATATCCTGTGGGAAAGGCTGTTTTTTTGTTGTTTTTTTTTGTTTGTTTGTTTGTTTTGTTTTTTGGCAGTGATTCTGATTGGACCCTTGCGTATCGCGCTCTTCCCCGTGTAGGTACGGAAAGCTCTGAAGCGAGCGGAGAAGGAGATGCAGTCGGAGCGCTCAGTGCCCGAAGCGCTTCAGAAGTGGCTCCAGCTCACGCACGAAGTGGAAGTTCAATACTACAACATCAAGAAACAGAGCGCAGAGTTTCAGCTGTGCGTCGCCAAAGAAGAGGTAACTGGCTAGCTTTTGATAGATTACCGCTGATGCTCAAAAGATTACATGAGAAGGACACGAGGTTCTGGTCAGAGAGCAGACGCTGCTGCTGCTGCTGTGAGGGCTTTATCTGTCTGGATGTAACCACTAAGCTCTCCAAAGGTTACCTGCTGTGATTTAGCATGATTTCACACGTCTCATGAAGCGTTAATGTTTGGAAATTACTAAAAGACCATCACTGGCAGAGATTTAAAAACATTTAAAGTAGGCCTTGCTGCCTGTTTAGATTACTTAAAAGAATGCTGTTGGGGAAATAAAGCCATTTATATTATGGAACTGGAACAACTACAACTACACCAGGCGACTTTTGTATCTATCTCTCTTTGTATCTATAAAGACTATCTCTTTACTACAGTGGCCCTGAGAGGTCAAACGGACTGCAGCTAAAGAAAGCACCACCAATCGGAAACAACGCTGCAAAAAAAACAAAAGGGAAAACAATCATGAAAGAAAACAAAAACGTGTTTTTGGGGAGACGTCACATTCTGGTTTCTGTCACTTCTGCAGCTGGCCCGTCAAGTCATTGTGTCCCCAGAAACATTTCCTGGTTTTCTATTTGCTGGTGTTTGACCTCTCAGGGCCACCGTACTTCACCACACGCGCTCTTACAAAGGCTCAGCAGTGTGTTGCAGCACATTTTTCTTTCTCACCTGCATCTGGCAGAACTCCATAATGGACTTGAGCTCAAGATCCTCTCCATTAGATGCAAATATACATCAGTGAACAAGTTTACACCGGCTACATTAATCTGGCTTACAGCAGAGAAAGATTTAGTGCCATGATGAGACTTTTTAGGTAAACATGCTTTTTTTGTTTCCACTCAATTTAACAAAGACTTGAGAGGGAGTTTATATTCTACCATATTAGCTTCTCTTCATTGGCTTCCTGCTCTTTTTTCAGCTGCTTCCTTTAGCTTGTCAAGTGTCCTCTGTCTCATCCTATCCCTAGCATCCTCCTCTGTCACAGCAACTCTCCTTCATTACATCCATGAATCCCCTCTGTGGTCCATCTTTTATTCACTATCCCTCTGCTGCACATGTCCAAACCATCTCGACCTTGCTCCTTTCACTTTACCTCCCACGGCTCCCTGCTAAGACCAGAATTTGATGTAAATGTCGTCTTTTTCCTTTTAAGTTCTTCCTCCCTACTTTCTCATAGAGGATTTCTCCATGTCAGCAGTTCTATCTTTAACATCACATGGTGTATAAAGTACCTTGACATGACTGTTGTTTTGAACTGTCAATGTTAAAAAAGAAAAATGTAGCTTTACTTTCCAGCGACAGTAACTCTCTCTCTTTTTTTTTTTTCCCATTTCAGGCCGAGAAAATAAAAAAGAAGCGAGGTTCTGTGTTTGGAACTCTTCACGTAGCCCACAGCTCGTCACTGGATGAGGTGGACCACAAGATACTAGAAGCAAAGTAAGAAAAGCAGTTTTATCTGTGTGTGCACGCAAACACGCGAGATGAGACACTGTAATGTGCTGAATACAATAATATCACCTGATATAGATTTATATAGAGGCATTTATAACAGTAATGCTGTATTGTACTCTTCAATACTCTTCATTCAACAGTTGAAGTAAACACAGGAAGAAAGGATTTGTTTCAGCCAGGTGTGATCAGGCACTCAGGTGTACAGACAGGATGTCAGTGAGGCTTTTCGTGCCTTTTTTACACCAACGATGACTTTATCCTTGGCGGCTTTGCTTTGTTTGGGGATTAAATACTTTTGCCTGAACCATCAGAGCGCTCAATGCATTTAAGAAACAAAGCTCTACAATGTCAAGTTCTTGCCTACTTCTGTGTTTTGTGTTCGTTTTTTTTTTTTTTTTCCACATAAAGCTTTTACGTTTATGGGTCGATAAACACAATGAGATGTATTGGATATATTCAGAGCTCTTGGAGAAGCTAGGTACTGCCACTGAGGTAAACAATTCATCTGTGTTCAAAAGAGGAAGATCAAGAGTGAGAACAGAGTGAAAGTGTTAGACACGAGTCCAAATCCGTAAACCCCGATGGATCAAAGCAAAGTTGGCGTCTTGCTGAGTCTGACTGGAGAATGTTGGTCGGTAATCTGAAGTAGAATAAGCTCAATGTTTGCATGCTTTTTTAATTTAAGTGACTTATTCATTCATTCGTCTTGACTTTAGGAAAGCCCTGTCGGAGGTAACGGCGTGCCTGAGGGAGCGGCTCCACCGCTGGCAGCAGATCGAGAAGCTCTGCGGATTCCCTGTTGTCAATAATTCGGGTCTGCCGAGCCTGACCGCCAGCCTCTACTCAGACCACAGCTGGGTGGTGATGCCGCGAGTCTCGGTTCCTCCCTACCCCATCGCGGGAGGAGTGGACGACCTGGACGAGGACACGCCTCCCATCATTCCACAGTTCACAGGTGAGCGAGGTAGCAGAGTGCGGCGACACTTTGTAGCCGCAAAAGTGGCGTGTCGTAAATATTAACGTCTCCGATTGCCTCTCCTCGTTCCTCCTCCAGGGACTACGTTGATTCGGCCCTCACTGACACGCAACAGCAGCCTGTGCCGTTCCCGCCGGAGCCTGCTGAGCTCCCCGCAGTCCTCGCTGATGTCTGCAGACCCAGACCTGCTGTCCATGGCGAGCTCGTCCCTCTCTTATCGCCTCGAGGCGGACGACGACGTTATCATGTTCAACTCTGAGCGAAGGGGGTATGTGTGGCGACGTGTGTGTGAAGTTTTTGGAAATTCAATTCGAGTTTTTAGAGTTTTTAGTCTGCAAAAAAACTCAAAAGAGAAACATTTTACAGTCTTCTTCAGGTTCTTCATGCCATATTAGCTCCTAAGAATAGGATTGCATGCGCTAATGTTTCAAATACTTACATTTCCATCTGTTTTCCGACCTTTGTTCCCCACCTCATTAAAATACCGCGGCTGCTCTGATCAGTCAGCGGGTCTGGCAAAATCTAGTTTTGGTTATGTAACAACATCACAGCATTCAGCCCTTTGTTTGAACCACTGACAGACCGAGAGTAGGAGAGGCTCGGTCGAGCTGAAGGATTCAGTGGAGCTAGAGACGTCTTCAGGATCATTTGTCTGTCAGCAAAACAACTCAGAAGGAAGATGAAACTATAAGAATGTACTAAGCAGGTAAACTTGAGGGGCAAGCATGAATGCTGGCAACGGTGTCGGCTACTTCCCTTTAATTAGCCTCTACAAAGATTCAAAGTCAAAATGAGCCGTCACACGTTGATGGGATACACAAAAGTTTGTTTGAACTGCAGATTATGTTCATAGCTCTGGAAAAGCTCTCAGATTGTACTAGCTCTTCTGTGGATATATAAGCCACATTAGCTGTGCAACATACGAGCACCAACGATTTTAGTAATGGATTTGGAGCGCAGCCAAAAACACAACATTTGAACCGTGTTGTTCGAGGCGGATATAGAGTTAGCAGTAGGGGCTCCAAAGAGCAAGTAACTGTAGCAGTAGCAGCTAGGCACATGTGTTTATGTAGTGATGTCAGTAGGTCACAGGACAAAAGCCTGGACTTCAAAATAAAGTGCTACAGGGAGTTCAAGTTCTGTGTTTTCTGTGAGAGAGAATAAATCCCAGATGTGGACTCTGGGGTTGTGACGTCAAGGAAAAGAAAAAATACACCAACATGTGATATCCCAGCAGGCATTTCAACGCTGAATAACCGTCGGCTGGTGGTCTTTTCTCAACGTTTAGTTATGGCTGAAAAATGGTTCCAAAAGTTGAACTTGTATCACAGACGTGGAGTCGAGGTACTTCTTAAATGGTGGCTGAACATCCCAGACAGAAAAGGGCTGTGCTCAATAAATATTTTCTATTACCTCTAACTGATAAAAGAATTCATCAAAAAAAAAAAACGATAGAAAAAAGTGGCGACTCATTAGTGACTTAAACTCAATCTGACACTCGGCTCAACCTGACTTGGTTTTCCATTAAATGGTGGTAGTTGAGCCAATCATCTGATTTATATTTGTCACTTTGTCAGAGGCAGTTTGGAAGAGACCCGAGCTTTACTCTGCATTCAAACTATGTCGACATCCGTCCGTCGGCGGGTCGGTTCTTGGCGTCTGAAACCCCCGAAACCACCTGCCAATTTAGACCGGGAAAATGGAAATGATGGTGGAGTTTCTATCGTGTGCCGGGATGTTCACTTTAAATCTGGCAATAAATATTTGTCATTAGGAAAATGCAAAAATGAAAATAAAAGCTTCTGATCCAGGGACACAGAATGTTCTCAGGAGCAGCTTCCCTCAGATGATTTTAGCATCGCTGGAAGACGAGAGAGTGAATATTTAAGGCGATTCAGTGCCGTGTTGTCCGGTTGTAGAGCACAGACAAAGACGATCCATTAGGTGATCAGTCAGCAGAGAGGGGAAGTGACTGAACATGCATGCAGGCACATTTAGAGAAAGGCTAACTTTAAAATAACACATATAAAAGACATTTTTCAGTGTTGTTTATCAGTCTGTGACCAGCTGTGTCTGCTCTCCTTTATTAGGGAGGCGTCTCAGGAGGGCAGCTCCGACACAGACTCTCTGAGCTCATTGGGCCGCAAGCCGCTGCACAACCCCTCCTCAGCGGCCTCAGAGATCCCCTACCGCAAGATCTCCCGCGAGGAGCTGCTGCTGTTCACCCAGACCGCAGAGCGCCCTGTGTCCACCGCCTCTACCACCCACACCAGCAGCAGCAGCAGCAGTCTCAGGGACTCCACGCCTCCTCCTCTGCCTCCCACCCCAGCCACCACACCTTCCGGCCCACCCTCCACCTCACCTTCCCCGGCCTTGGAGCACCACCAGTTTGCACAAAGAGGCTCGCCCGACCTCACCCGCATCGTACCTGAGTCCCAGAGCGGACCGCAGGGGAACGTGACCTCTCCGACGGGCAAGGGCATGTACAACGGCATCCTGGAGAAGTCCTACAGCTTCGGCCAGCTGCCCGCGAGCATGCTCCCTAATGTGGGGCGTCACCCGTCTCTTACCTCCCTGGACTCGGAGGGCCGGAGTCTGGGAAGGGATTACAAGCTCCAGAGCACGTCCTCCCAGGACTCCTGCGACAACGGAGAGAAAGTCAGGCGCTCGTCCTCTAAAATCAAAAACCTATTTAAGAAGAAAAAATAAAACTTGCAGAGTGTGTGTGTCTGTGTGTGTGTGAGAGAGAAAATCAAATCTTAAAAAGTTGTTTTAGCCCTAATATTAAAACAATGGACGTCACTGTAAGCTAAAACGTTTCATTTTCTCTCTTAAATTCTTCTTTTCGTCATCAAAGATGGAATGTAGCTCAGCCTGGGTGCCTTTAAACGCCTCCCCAGGCTGATAGCCTTATTTTTCAACAATGCCTTTTTATTTAGTCACTCACAGGGAAACCTGCAAAAGGTCAAGTCAGCGAAAAGGTCAAAGGTCATACGTGTTCACTGTCTTCTTTTAATTTTATCCCGAGTTTGAACCAAAAAGCCACTCATGTTAAAGGACGTTAAAGGTGCAGTCTGAGTATTTTTAGCGTTTCACTGTTGATGTTGAGCACAGAGAGAGAGAAGGGAGGGGGGCTCGCTGTTGCTGCTTTCAGTGGTGACAGCGGCACACGAGCAACGCCCAGAAAAAAAAAAACGGTTGTGCAAATTTGCATATTTTGGACAATTCCTTTCTCACAAGCCCCAACTTACTTTTTTCCGATCAAATGATGGATTGCATCTTGCAAAGTGTTTGAATTCTAAACATGTGTACTTGACTAATTTCCTTTGATGGGAGGGAAAAAAAACAAAAAAATCCTGCTAAAAGTTTGTTGCACTACTGCTTCCCTGCTGTTCTGGGAAAGAGCCGCTGCTTGCGGAGGACATTTGGAAATCAAACAGAGATGAGAAGAACGCACGGGCAGCTGCACTGAGGATGCAAGCACATAATGCCAGAGCCAAAATTATGTGATCGGTCTCAGTGCCACCGTTTATGCTTGTCTCCGTATATAAATATATATATATGCGTACTTTGTTTTCACTTTATTATGTTCTTACAGATGTTTTTAAATGGATTAACGGTGGGAATAGCGATGATTTGATCTTAATGAATATGCAGACTTAACTCACACCAGTCACTTTCCCTGTATTCTAGCCTCCCCGTTATTACTTGATTACCTGCTTCCTGTAGCCATAAATAAACCTTAAACGTACATTTCTGTTTCCAAACTTCTAGATTTTTTGTGAGATTGGCTTTAAGCATTCATGCTGCATTTAAGGATGCGCAAGACAGTTGCTGTCAGCGTTCACATACACTACACACCGAGGATCATCTGTTCAGAAAAACAAAAACAACGACAAAAAAAGAAACTTTCTGATCAGTACACCAATCCCCGCCTCTCTCTCCCCACTACCCCCCAACCGCCACCACCACACACTAAGCTCGAAGCTGACCCACGCAATATGGTCCCGCTCCTCACCTCTGGGCCCGCACCGAGCGCACTGATGTCAAAGAGCTCCTGCTTCACACTGTGATTTCTGGCTTCTTCCCCTTCATCCCGGACCTGGCTGTCACTGCTGCAACTCAACTCGACCGGCCACGTGCCTGGCAAACGTGATAGGGGGGAGGGGTGGGCGATGCCACGCACGAGGTTGTGTCTCGAGTGTCAGCACGGCACAGTGAAGCGAGCGTCTGTTTTTAAATAAATATATGTTTGGAAGCTTATGGACGATGCAGCACACGATGAAGGAAGACAGGCCTGCGATACGAGGAGGACACGAATGTTTACGAGACATTAGGGTTGTTTTTTTTTTTGGAGAACATTTTCTGTGTGAATATTTGTATACGGTAGAAGAATTAATAAATAAAAAAAATGGAGGCATCGGAGATGATTCAGTGTCATGTTTGCAGCAGCGTTTCATGCTTGTTTTGTCTGTGTTTCATAAAAACCCATTCGAGAAGGTGCTCTGAGACTATTTGCTCATTTTCTGTAATTGTGACCAAAAAAGTGGACAGATCGAACAGAAATATTAAACTGAGTTGCAATCTGTCAACTTTACAAATTAAGCTCAATTTGCCTGATATAAAGAGTACTATATCATGGAGGGGGAGGGGGTTCTGCAGGTTTTCTGATATTGCAGGTACTTTAATAAATGTATAACCAATAAAAAAATAAACAATTTCTCAAACTTAAGAATGCTGGATATAAAAGCTTATGCTAAAACAGATCAGCCCCTCTGACACCCCCAACTATGCCGCTTTCAAAGTCACTCACCTGTTTCCTATTCTGATGCTCAGTTTGACCTTCAGCAGGTCATCCTGATCATATCTGTATGCCTAAGTGCACTGAGTTGCTGCCATGTGATTGGTTGAATTAGATATTTGCCTTAACGAGTGGTGAATAGCTATACCTAATAAAATGGCTGATAGGTGTATGAGTCTGGTGTGTCATTTGTCCTGTCTCCCCTCACCCGGAATCGGTTGTGGCAGATGGCCCCCCCTCCTTGTGCCTGATTCTGCCAGAGGTCTCTTCCTGTTAAAAGGGAGTTTTTCTTTCCCACTGTCACCAAGTGCTTCCTCATAGGGGGGTGGGCGCAGTGCTTGAAGTGGGCCAGAACGCAGTACTTCTGTATTTTCGTCTTTTGGG
>VOQK01007152.1:7151-19867 GCA_015052645.1 Benitochromis conjunctus | reverse complement strand
TACACCCCTGCCCGGTGGGATGCAGTTGCTGCTACACCCACATGGTGTCAGCAGAGCACCAGGAGAGAAAAGCCTCAGGAGCCACTCCCTAACGGTGAAGTCTGCGGCGTGTCAGTGCAGGCTGGTGAATGCTGTGCAGGACCAGAGTCAGACTTGTTTCTTTTGTCAGATGGAGCACGCACAGAGAGACACAGAGGAAGCTCCAGACCCTGTGAATGTGGTTTGATCTAACGGCTAATCTGATCATCTTTTAGTTCACTGTAATTTGGTATAGAAGATTGATTTTGCACTCACTCTGCGAAAATTGGCTTCCTATACGGATATAGTGCCAAATTACATTTCTTGTAATAAGTGTAGAAGCTAGATGCAGTTCAGAAGCTTTAAATTGCATGTTTGCAGTAAAGTATTATCCTTGTTCCAAAGGTGCACCGATTCTCGACTAGCTGCCCAGCAGCAAAACAGGAAAACACCTGGAAACTAACTGCTTATTAATGAGAGGATGAGAGGTGAACCCATGAATGAGGACAGATACACTTACACGTCCCAGTAAGATCTCTGTGTTGGCCTGGGCAGTTCAGCAGTGCTGCAGAATACACTGGTGTTATGCAAAAGAATGTGCACAACAGCTGTGCATGCGGGAATATATTTTGGCACTTTGCTCGGATTGCATTGTCCACATACTTTTGAACATGCAGTGTTTATGGATGCACGATGCAGAACCAAGCCTTTGAGACAAATCTGGAGCGAAATGAGGTTAAAAGTATATGGACAATATTTTTAAAAGTCATTTTACTTCTCAAACGTTCACTCCCAAATCGTTGCATTGCTCAAACACAGGAGGCTAGGTCATCTATTCCCGCACCTCCACAATATTTAAAGCGGTGCATGACTCAGCTTGTTGTTTCTTTTCTTGTTCCTTAAATAATGCTGCAGAACAAACATCTACACAGTGGTGCATTTAAAACTGGATTCAGCTGCTTCTTTGTCCCATATTGTATTCCTACTTTCCTCCTCTCCGCTTCCTTTCTATTCTCGCAGGAGCACTGCAGGTTGGGGGGACACATTGCGGATATTTATGGCCCCCCAAGATCGGTACTGCAGTGTTGTAATTGGCCCCACAATGACGCTAATGCTCAGGAAGAGGAGTGTTGTGTATGGGAGCAGAAAGTGATGCAATGCTCTGGCAGAAGATGGCAGATCCTCCCTTTAATGAATGCTGTTAGAAAAGGTAATGAATAGACGGAGGGCTTAAAGGCACACATACGTAAAGGGAATGTGTATCAGCGAGGCTTTTACCCAACCTGCCACTGTGCTATATCTCTCCTTCCTCAGTCTACCATTCCTCTCTGCCAAAATCAGCCTCTCTCCTTTCTTTATCCCCATCACTCAACTCTCTCTCCCTCTCTCGTTTGGATCCCATTCCATCGCGGTGTAATGGGTTTATTAGTGTGGTTAATGCACTGTGACCTACTGGGGCTTGCCGTCTACCTTTTTCCATCCACGGAGAGAAAAAAAAAAGGTTGAATGTTTTTTAAAAGGGAAGCAGAAACAGGAATGAGCTATAAAAGGGGCAGCATTAAAGGAAGGAAGAAAGCCCGTTTTTAGGAACGAACTCACAGTAAAGAATGAAGTAAATGAAGACAAACTAACAGAAATTGTTCATCACTTTGCCAAATCCAGAAAAAGGAAAACAGAAGCTGTGAATGCTGGGTGCCAGTGCAGCTTCACGCACACTCTCAACCATTATACTCGACAGCAGCAGAGAGACGTCCTAAACAGCCTGGGATAGTCAAAATTGATGGCTGCCATGTTTACCCAGACTGAGGCAGACAAAGTCAGCTTTGGAACCAGACTTGCTCACTGCAAATTAATGTTTCTGCTCCAAAACTCTGCGAGAGAGACCTGCAAACAGTTTGTGGTATAATGAAGCCGTTTCAGGTGGGACCGTGGTGTTCTTCTGTCACCAAGAGTGGAGCCAAAACAGAGATTTAGAGACCAGAAGGGCTTCTACCTGCGAGGGGGTTCAGGTTCAAACAATTACAGCTATCAGAGCACATTTTCAAGATCCAATCAATTTAATTCAATTCAAATTTAGTTCAGTTCCATTATGGCACAATAATACAGAGAAAATCCCAACAATGAAATTACCTACTATGAGCAAGCACTTGGTGACAGTGGGAAGGAAAAACTCAATTTTAACAGGAAGAAAGCTCTGTCAAAACCAGGCTTAGGGAGGGGTAGCCATCTGCTGTGATCACTTGGGAAGACAGAACAAAAGACACATTGCATGAAGAAATATTTTTATCTGGTTCTGCTAGAGGTTTCTTCCTGTTAAAAGTAAGTTTTTCCTTCACACTGTTTCCAAGTGCTTGCTTATAGGGATAGTCTGATTGTTGAAGGTTTCTCTGTATCATTGTTGGGTCTTCGCCTTATAATATAAAACGCCCTGTGGTGAGTAAAACTGAATTGAATGGAAATAACTATCGAAAAATGCATTATTATTAATTTGAAAGGTATCATTTGTAGTGACAAACCCTTTAGGGAACTATTAACCAAATTTGCAGTTTGTACTTTTTTTGGTGTCTTTTAGCTCACTGTTTTGGTATTACCACCTTCAACTTTCCTATTTTGACTGACTCTCTTCAATGTTTTCAACATTTTTTCCAGCACATAGCCTGCATAAAAACACAGCCATATTCTAAATCAGCCAACAGTTTGTGGACCATTTTGAAGTCAAAGGTTTGGGCTTTTTACTGTCATCCCCCAAGAGGGGGATCTGAATTAGGACTCGGGAACACTTGTAGGCTAGCCAAATGACAATTAAGGTGGGCCCATCTAAATTATACCCATGGTTTTAGTCTAATTAGGACTATAAATGTCAAAAAGAACACCCTGCTAAAGAAGACTTGAAGCTTGTATCATCCTTATGTTACAGCTACACTAGGAAAAAAACAGTGGTTGGAGACCATTGCATGACCGACATTATGCGACTGTAAGCAATGAACTTGTGGTCTTGCTGTCCTACAAAGAGCTCAAATCTATGACCATCTATGACCACTCACAGGCAGCTGCTGTTTTCAAAGCGCGTGTTATTGAATGAGGTCAAGCCGGCAATTAAATCTAATCTGGACCTTCAAAAAAACAAAATTAACTTGCCCCCTTATGCCACTACTTTCAGTGGCATTGGTACATCAGCTCTTCCACCTATCAGAAATAAACAGGGAACAAAATTTGCTCAAGTAGCTTAATCAGTATTCATATCACTGCTCAGATTTACTCAGATACCAAGTCCAAACTCGGATTTGGGTTATTAAATATAAGATCCCTCTCAAATGAGAAATCTCATCACTGAAAAAGAATTAGATTTAATGTTTCTTTGTTGAAGCCTGGCTTAAAGAGGATGGCGTGGCAGTTATAAATGAAATCTGTCCCCGGATTTGACTGTTTTTCAAGCTGCAAGACAAGATCAGAAAGGTGATTTGCAAATTAAACCAAGTGTCCTCATTATCGCAATTTATAGACCACCAAAGCAAGAGACTAATATCCTTCCACAATTTTCAGAATTAATGGCGCTCATTACACATCGCTATGACACAGTCCTTTTGGATGGAGGTTTTAACATTCATATAAATGACAACAATGCCCCAAAAGTCAACACCATTTTGACTTTGTGAAGCATGTTATCGAACCTACTCATAACCATGGCGAGACGCTTGATCTGGTCATTAGCCAGGATCACCAGTGTTTAAGTCTCTGTTACTGCAGTATGGGATCATTATGCTGTGTTTTTTGATGCTGTTTTATCTGCAACCAAAACCACATGATAGTTTAGAGTCAAGAAACAAGTCTTAAGATAGCTCACTTCAGTTCAGTTGGTGAGATGGTTAACAGACTAACCAGCAGCGGCTTGATTGCCATTCAAATAGAGGAGAAAAAATACACCGTTAAAGAAACTATTTAAAACCTGAGCCATTTTTTTGGGAGTATTTATTGAACCCCCAAACAAATCTAAAAAAAATAATTAAAAATTAATTTGCATATATGAGCTTTAATTTGTATCACATTTTCTACATTTGGCCTTTTTTGGCAATTTATTGCTTAAAATGTATTGAGCAATTTATTTAGGTTATCAGGGGGTTAAAACTCACAAAAACCTCTGTATTAGATATGATACACTACACACTGAGAGGTTAAATCATCCCCGTGGCTGAAAAACACTGTCTGCAACCTCAAAAGGCTCTGCAGGAGGCTTCTCTGCTGAGAGGGGACAGAAAAGACACAACTATAAGTCTATCATCTAGCCTATAAAGATTCTGTCGGTTTTTACAACAAAGCTACCGGGAAAGCAAGAATACCATCCAAAAACCTCACTGTTCACAATGGAAGTAACCCCAGAGCAGTACTCACTACAACCAAACGATTTCTAAATCCATCTACAGATGAGGTTCATCAAGACCTCTGATAAATGTGAGGAATTTTTTCATCTTTTTTTTCAACTGTAAGATTTCAGGTATTAGACACAAAACATGATCTCAAACTCTCAGCATTCTCACACTTTACCTTGTGCCAAACCACCAATTTTAAGTCATTTTTCTGTGTGCCATCAGTGGGACAGTGCAAACCTTCCACCTCACTTCTTTCTCAGTCTTTTTCTGAAACACATTTTTAACTGTATCTCTGAGCCCTTCACAATGATCGTTAAAGCATCACCCGAGACTTTTAAAACAGTCGTAATTCGACCACTTTTACAGAAATCAAACTTGGACACAAATATATCGAGTAATCACAGACCAATATCAAACCTTCCTTTTCTTACTAAAGTATTAGAAAAAGCTGTATTTATGCAAATCACTGATATCCTAAGGAAACATTACACCCCTGCTAGGTTCCAGTTTGGTGATAGAGCAAATCACAGGACAGTGAATTCCCTCACCACGACAGTTAGCAGAGTTATTACAGTTTAGTATTTTCTCATTTGTTTTCATTTTGACTTTTTGGTTTTAAATCTGTTTAGTTTCAATTAGTTCCCAAAGTGGATTTTATTATTTCACTATATGTTTTTATTATTTTCAGTGTCAGTTTTACTTTTTTTTAAATTATTATTATTGCATGTCATAAGCGCTACAGCAATTACAAGAAATCTTGTAGACACATCCAGCAATGCCTAATTTTCTCGTTATACATGCGGCCACTTGGCAACCTTATCAGACAGCATAATATTTGTTACCATAGTTATGCAGATGATACACAGCTATATGTTTCTGTAGAGGCAGTGATGCTTTGGCTAAACTATCTATTATTGTGTTTGACTGGCATTAAAAAGTTGGGTTTTTTAGATTCGGATTTGAGCTTTAAAGCTCATATTGAAGACAGCCCTCTTCTATCTCATGAATATCGTCAAAGTAAAACCCGTCCTCACTCATTTTCAGTAGTCTTAATTGCTGCAGAGCTCTTTTTGCTGGATTTCCCAAAAAGATGATCAGCAGGTTGCTGCTTAACCTGAATTCTGCCATGGTTATTATCTAAAATGAATATCAGAGAGCACATCAGTCGAGGTTTAGCAGCGCTACTCTTGCTTCCAGTATCCTGCAGAACTGAAAATTAAAATACTCAAACTTGTATATAAAATCCTACACAGTCTTGTTTCATACTTCTGAAATTCTGCTAACCTCTTGGATATCCAGTACTCCTCACACAGGAAATTTGTGCCATACCCACTAAGCTAAGTCACAATTAGTAATCTGGTAGATTCTTCTTCTGCTTCTGTTGCTTCCAAGGTTGTTTCTTTTTTTGTATGTCTCTGTTTGCGTTTCTGTATGATTTATTTTCACTTAAGGAGTATCTGTATGTCTGAATGTGTGGGTGTGCATGTATATCTGATGGGTTCTGGGTAAGTGACTTTGTTTCTTAATGTGTTTTTATACCTTCGAGGCCCTTTAAACCTCTCAATGTAATATTAGGTTACACAAATAAAATGGGCTTGAACTTAATTTTAAATACAGTCTGCAAAATTAAGTGTTTAAATGATGATTTCATTTAATAAGGGAAGAAATCTATCCAAACCTACGTGGCCCTGTGAGAAAAATTAAGTGAAGTAAGTTAAAAGATCTCAAAAAGCAACATGTCATGCCACAATCTAAAGAACCAGCTCACAACTCATTGACATCCATCAGTCTAGGAAGGGTAACAAAGCCATTTCTAAGTCTTTGGGACGCCGGTGAATCACGGTTAGAGTGATTATCCACAAATGAAGAAAACTTGGGGCACCTTCCCGAGCTGAGCTTTTTGGAAGGTTTGAGTCTTGTTACATCTGGTATAAAACTAACAAAGCATCTCATTAAAGTAACTGACAGAATCATTAATTCTGCTCTACATCAGAAAAATCTGAAGGAGAATGTCCGTCCGTCAGTTCGTACCCTGAAGTCTGGATTTTTGACCTTAAACAGGCTGTCCATGCTGGAAAATCCTCCAATGTGGCTGAATTACAAACAATTCTGCAAAGTAGAGTCGGACAAAATTCCTCCACAGTGATGTGAAAAGCTCATTGCCAGTTATCACAAATGCATGATTGCAGTTTGTGCTGCCAAGCGTGGCACAACCAGTTATCGGGTTTATGTGGCAAATACTTTCTCACGCAGGGCCATGCAGGTCTGAATAATTTGTCCCCTTAATAAAAGTAATCATCATTTAACAACTGCATTTTTTGTGTTATCGTTTTAATTTTAAAATCTGTTTTTTCTATTTCACAGCACTGTATAACACAACTGCAGCATTGTGCTGATATGGATGTCCTGATTTCAAGTAAAATATTATTCCACCACGAAGTCAGCTAAATTTGGTTGAACAGTCAGACAAGTCTCAATATAAATAACAGTCTTCAGGCTAAATGAGAAAGCTATCGGTATGCTGTTGTAGCTACATGTTAAAATGTAAGTAAATTTTACTTTTTAAAGAAATAACCATAATATAACTCAGATTAAACCAACTGAATCATGCTGACTGGGACAGATCAGTGAATAAATAATGCGGAGAAGATCCAGAAGCACTAACACTTCTGCTTAGAAGCTGAAAGCTAAGGGAAATACAGCTTCGATAAGGTTGTCATGCTGAAAATAAAGAGAAGAATGAGGAAAATACCCCAAACCAGTATTTCTGTCTTAAAACAGTGTCTTCCCCACAATACCACGGACATATTTGTTGAACTACAAGAAGGTTCCAGATCTTATAAATGTCTCTACCCAGCAGTGTATAAGAAAATCTAAACAAATGAGATATTTCATCAGAGGAACGCACACTACACTCAATACTGAACACGTGTCGTTCACACATATAGCAAGTAGATCCAAGGGAACAAACATTCAGTTTGAATTTCAACTTTAACTTCTAGCAAAGGTAGGCCTGATTAAAATGCTTCTAAAAATAATCTCGCTACACTTGAGCGCTGCATGCATCTTTTTATTAAGCAATTATAGAGTTTAATTTGTTGGCCCTAAAGCAGCTGAAAGAGATCAAAGACCTCATTAATAAACATGAACAAATTGTAAAAAGTGTTTGTTGGAACCGGAGTAGTCTGAATGTCTTTTGACATGAGTGACACTGCTCTGATTGATTTGGTGTGATTAAGCAGAGCTTAATCAGATTTGCATAGGCGATCACATCAGTCACATCAGCTGAATATTAGTCCTCCACACCTATCAGCTGACACAAATAAGACTTCATCGTGCAGGATAACCCTGCAAGGCCCAGTGCTCTCTCCCCCCGTTATTTCTAATTAACCATGTGCACATGCTTTGGCTCTAAAGTAGTCTGATTTATGCAGTGCTCCAATTCGCGAAACACTTGTGAGGACAAAGGTGGGTCAGTTTGATCCAAAACTGCTTTCAGGATCAGGAGTTTGTTTCATACTCGATAGGAATTAAGATTCTATACTTATGTTCTGCAAAAAAGTACACCATTTGGACAATGGGGGGATTGAACTTTAATAAATGAAGAGTGCTGAATCGAGTGCAGAGATAAAATATTTCACGGGTGAGGGAAAGATGCATATCAGTGGGTGAAAACCTTGCATTACATTAGCTTAGTGGTGACTAGGCAACTTTAAGGATGTGAAGGCCATTAAAAACTATCTAAAAATAAATGAGTCAATCAAACAATAAGGAAATATATAGAGACACATTATATTACACATTATATTATTATATAGAGACAATACAATTTAAAATGGGAAATAGAGCTTAAAACAGCATTAAGGCACTAAACAAGGATTGGAATTTATTTAGCTCCAGTACGAATTTATTGAAATGTAGTGGCAAATAGCATTTTATCTGTCCATCCAACCATCCATTCAACATCCATCCATCCATCCCAGGTGATATTGAAGTTAATCGACTGCAGCTGGTGGCAGCTGATGAGCGGCAGGCGTGGCTGCCTCCAGCGTGGGAACACTTCCGGGTCCAAGGTTCACCCGGCGGCCAAAACTTTCTGGAGCGCGAGCGTCAACATAAACACACATAACAGGGAGACGGAGAAAAGGAGGGAGAACAACAAAACACCACACACGACAACAGAATCTACTTAACCAGACCCACGGGCAGGGCGACCCGTGAGGGGTAAACCCAAAAACACCCCAAAACAAAAAACAAACAAAACTGCCCACCTACTGTTAAAATCTTTTGTTTGCTAGGGGCAACCATTAAAAACAAAGTTGAAGTTAAAGGGCTTATTTCAGTCAGTGGATAAATGGAAGAGCTGCACCAAGGCCCTTAACAAGATAAATAAGGATAATCTTGAACTGTGAACCATGCAAAGCAGCTCAAGTCCAAGAGCTGAAAATAGGCATAACAAGTCTCCTTTAATGCTGTTTCTCATGACTATTTATTGCTTGCTGCTCTGATCCTGTTCCTCCAGCTAGACCAGCTGAAGCATTTCAGCGTTTCAGCTGATGCCTAAATGTAGACTTTTTGCCTGTCACCCAAAATTACATTTGATAGTTACAGTCCAGCTCTTTAAGTGATGCTGCAACTTACAGAGCAAGCCCCAAGCAAGTATCAAAAAGCAACTACTAGCAAGGAAGTATGGTATTCTAATAGGTGTCAAGATCTTTTACGGCGCAATTACCGTGTTGTTATCGTCAACACCGTGTCAGACGACATGAGGTCCAAACAGAGTTAGTGTTGAGTCATGGTGAGGTCTAACAGATGTGACATCCAGTACCACAGACTGACTGCAGCACCTATTAGATTAACAAGGCAAATTCCACTTAGACAGAAGCTCAGCATCTCCCAGTGTGGGTTTGAAAAAATGCCAGAGGATGTTTCTTTGACAGGCCGGTCGCTCGCCTGAAAGGAGTTTTATTCTTCACTGCCACTTTGCTTAATTGATATATTCTGGGCACTTAGCGGGACATTTTTCAGGTTGACCTGTGGTTAAAAACAAGCTGAAATGCCCATTACTCAGTTTGAAAAAACGATTCAGGTCCGTTAAGCTCTTTTTGGTGTGCCAAAGCTTAAGCACATATTTTAAATATTAATTTTCTCTGCACTGTTGTCACTTGTATTTCATAAAAAAAAAAATGTGGTGCTGGTATAAAGACAAAAAAAGGGCCTTCTTTTGCATTACAACATTTGACAATAGGTAAAACAACTGAAATGTGCATTTGGATTGGTAAAATGGTCTGTCAGTTTATGCTGTACATTTCTTCTTCTGCGTTTAAAAGCTGTAGCATTAAATGCCTAAATGCTTTTGAACAACCAGTGGCAGTACCAATGGGTGACCACACAACCAGTGGTAAAGACACATACAGTATCAAAGATGGGCGTAGCCACCATGACATCACCCGCTGGTATGTTGACAGCCGACTGCTAGGTTGAATGAAAGGTCCAAAATTTGTGTTGAGCTAGCCTCTTCACTCTGCCTGTACATAACTGTTTGTGGATGCTCTTGGTCTTCATGTGAGAGAGACCTTTGGACTGTGGTGGTTTTAGCTCAGTTTATAGCTGAATGCAGCTACAGTGATGTCCCCCACTGGTTTATGAAGTCTCCTTTTGAAGCCTCGAGATGAGCATTTTTTACCATCACCATCTCGGTTGTGATGAGTCTGACTGTAAACTTACATCCTCAAGTTGTTAGCCAATGACTGTGGAGTTTCATAAAACAGATTAATTTCCATTTGCAAACATAGACTGGCCAAGATTTCCAAAATAGACTTAATTTTTATTAAGTATGACTCAAAATAAGTGACTAAACTCATAAACTTATCAGGAAAACATTTACAGCAATCAAATCAAAAGCTGTTTCCTCACAGACATCTATAGAACCGCCATCTAGTGGTCTTCAGATAGAAGGGTGGTTATACTGTCTGCGGCTTGGTTAGCAAGCTGCATACATAAATTATTTGGGTGCAATGCAGGGACACAAATACTGGTTAATTAGTGCCTTAACCGTAGAATTTCACTCACTGTAATTGATGCACAGACTATGTGCCACACAAAATGTCATAATATTAGTCAGACAATCCACTAAGAATAATCCTAAAAGCACCAGCAGCATATACTCAGCATGCATTCAGTGCTGTAGGTGCAGTTTAATGAGTCTAAGTACTGGATGAGGCCTAGCAAACACCACTTGCTCCAGGTGCCTGAGTAAAGTCTGCTTGGTCCATAGGCTAAAATTCACAGGGGGTCCCTCCAACTAGCATCCATCACCATTATGTTAAAAAAGATTCAAACACCAATAATAAAAAAAACGTTCACACTCTGGTATTTGGTCCAATCAAAGCCAGTAGAGCTGTACACCACACCCTGCTCTGCTAACAAAACCCAGAAAATAATGTGATGCTATTGAAGTTACCTTATTTGAGGGACTTTCCCCCCACATTTAATGCTAGAATAGCAGTGTTTGGTAATTTTGCATTATTTTTGTTATTTTGTGCTCTGTTCACCACCGTCAGATGAATTATGCGCACAGCTTGCAACAGGTGGAGTCAGGTGGGCTCCCCTCAGAGAGGTCAGGCCTCTCCTACTGTTACTGCAAACACATTGCCAACCCTCAGAGGCCCCAAGCAGTCGCCTGGTAGCAAGCAGCACATCTGGGCACACCTGTAAATCTGTGTGGCCACACCCCAAACTTAATGATCCTGCATGATGAGTTAGAAAAACAAAATTCTCCCCAGACAGAGTTATTATCCGCTAGTGCTGTGTGATACTGCAACTTTGGTATGATCCAATACCAAGTAAAAACAAAGCCAGCATTGCTTATATCGCAAGTATCGATGTGATACCAGTACCATGGTTGGTATCGATACTATTGATATTACTTAAATTATCCAGAAAGGTAAGGGCTCTAAACATGCTTTTTGATGTTGTAAAGTTGGACATCTTAACACAGGAGAGTATAGGGATTGACCGCTTTCTGAAGCAGGTGGAGTAATCATAACTCATAGAAATGGATTTACGTCCCATAACATCCACTGTTTGTACAGCTGCTCTGTCAAATTTGAACAACACACTGAATTGTAATCATCTTCTGACCTTTATCAGTAATTATAAAAGAATGACTTTAGCAGCTATTCAAGTTTTAATCAAATGAGAGTTGCAAAAACTATTATGTGCGAGTCCTGATGAGTCTAAATGGCTGTCACGCCTGCATAAACAAATGATAAGAGCGAGTGACCATAAAAAAAAATCATATTTGTCCCACAGCGGTTTGGTAGGCAGGGGGAAAAAAATTAACAAGACATCATTTTGAGCCTGACCGCTCTTTTCAAACATTTTCTTGCTCCATCACTGTGAATAACAAATTCCATTTTTTTTTCCACTGTTTACACTGAGAGAATACTTCCCTGTGTGAAACGAAACAAGAAGACTTTTTCTTTTAGCGTGCTGTGCGTGGGTGTGGGTGTCAGAATTATAGCTTATGTGTTTTATGTTTTTCTTGCTTTGTGTTATGACTGAGAAGCTATAAATAAAATGTTCAAACGAGCATGCTGTGAAAATGTGCCGTGCTTTGCCAGCTCTCGCTGAGAAATAAAGCTTCCTTGTTAATACTACTACACTGTCTGTAAGTTGAAGCATCATACATGTTGTTACAGTAACTCCTGAGCTGGAGTTGTGCGGCTTAAACATTGCGTAGGAGTAAGATGGAGAACTCCGCAGCACTTTAACTGTGTGACATTGCTGCAGTGACCTGGATCCCATTATGAGTCCCTCCTGATACGTGGAGTGAACCTGTGGGGTTTTAGTTTAATTTACTTAAGTTGATGAAACACACTGAAACGAGTCAAAAGATAAAACGAGAACAAAAAAGTGAGAACAAAAATAAATAAATTAAAAAAGGAAGAGAAAATTTGAGCAGATGAGATAAAGACCTAAAACGTGCTTAATAAAAATTCACTCTTAATGATTTTTTTAATTCCTGCGGGGGCCTCGGCTCGGGTTCATCGGCGCTCTCAGTTACAGCGCTGCCCCAAACTGAAACTAAAACAAATTTTTTTTTTTTTTTTTTGCAAATCTCATCTGACCTCGGTGTTCGCTACTCAACAAAAAGTATTAGAATTTCTTTGACAGCAGGAGATCAGAGCGGGTGAGAGGAAGGATAGAAAAATGAAATGTGAAAAGGAGAGCGCCATGAGAGAGAAACACACGGGATGAAAGAATCGCAACAAAACAAGTGAACCAGCGGGGTGCCAAGGTCACCTGAATTTGAGAGTGGCTGACTTT
>VOQK01007145.1:7634-18474 GCA_015052645.1 Benitochromis conjunctus | reverse complement strand
TTAGAGAAGGTAAAAAAAAAAAAAAAACCCTCAATGAAGGTGTTAGAGTGGCTTAGTCAAAGTTCGGACTTAAATCAGATTGAGAGGCTTTGGCCTTAAACAGGCTGATCCTACTCGAAAACCTTCCAGTGTGGCTGAATTAAAACAATTCTTCAAGAAGAGTGTGCCAAAACTTCTCCACAATGTCGTGAAAGACTCATTGTGAGTTATCACAAATGCTTGATTGCAGTTTTTGCTGCTAAAGTTGGCACAGCCAGTTATCAGGTTAAGGAGGCAATAACTTTTTCACACAAGGCTAGATGGGCCTGGATAACTTTTTCCCTTAATAAATGAAATTGCCATTTAAAAAATGCATTTTTCATGTACTTGGGTTATCTTTGTCAAATATTTAAATTTGTTTGATGATTTGAAAAACTTTAAATGAATCAGGAAAGTGGCAAATAATGTTTTCACTGCACTGTAGATAATGAGAAGATGGTTTGCAAAATACACAAAAAAACTGAAGAAAAAGGCATGAAAAACCGTGCAGTACAGGTAATATAGTAACAAATGCCAATCTGATGTAAGGAGCAGCAACTAGTATGATATGATTTCTAAAAATAGTAAAAGTAAAAAAAAAAAAAACATTTTCAAACTTTCCCCAGAAAAAAGTGACGTCTTCAATTTCCCACAAACCTCAGATTATTCAGTCTAAACCGAAACAAAATAAAACTGAAAAGTCTGACTGCGTGACTGTTTGGCATTTTCGTTTAAAGAAATAACTTTTTTCTAAATTGTTGTTGTCAACTGATTTTCTGACAGCTAACTGATAACGGTAGATGAATGATGAGCAGCACATGGTGCTGCAAACTTTCCTTAGATCGCCAAAATTATTTTAAAATTCAGAAAAAGCAAAAAGCATTTTAAGCAAAAGAAAATATTTATCAGACATTTACCAAATACTAAAGGCAAGATAAATGAACACATCTGGTAAATAATATGTACTGGAAAATGTTCTGATGGACAATAATACAAACCAAGCACATGCTCTGTAAATTATTTACAGGCTTTCATCCTCTTACCTCAACATATACAGAACAGAACATATATATTAATCAAATATTTATCCATATTTCGAGTGGGAGAAACATGAAATATATTTAGAGCATTTTTCTCATATTTTCCTGACTTACCTTCCTCCCTGATGATGACAGCTTCCTGAGAAACGGCTGCACCTGCTCCAGCGCCTGTTTTCGCATTCAAATAAAACTTGTAGCGTGTGCTGTACTTGAGGTTGGGCAAAGTGACAGAGGTCTCATTGGCAGCCAAGGCCAGCTCCTCCACTGGGCCCAGTTCATTGGAGTTATTTACTACAGGGGTGAGGGATGGGTGAGAAGAATATGGGGTGGGGGTGGAAGTTGGGAAGCAGTGGGGTAAGTTGAATAGAGAGATGGGTAGGACGTAGGTGTAGATGGAGTGTCAGCGATGACAAAGGTGGAAATGGAAGTATTTGGGGTGTAGGATTCAGAAATAGAAGGCAGGAATGACCAAAGTTGATTTGTTATTTGTGTTGTTTTAATTTAGGCAAAAAAATGCTCTTAGGCTACTCTAACTATTGATTATCAAGTCTGTCTAAGGATCTGAACAGAATGACAGCACAAGACATGAAAAAGATCGACATACAAATCTACAAACTACACGACGAAGATGACGCTCACTAGGTAAAGATGCAAAAAATCCTAAGAAAAAAGCCTCACCTGGCTGATATTTGAGGGTATACCCGGTAATGTGTCCGTTATGGTCATGCGGAGGACTCCATTCAAGGGTTAGAGAGTCCAGGTTTGAGTTAGTGACTATCAGTGAAGTAGGAGACCCCGGCACTGCAAAAAGACACAAATAATGAAATCTTGCACAAGTTAATTAAAGAGCAGCTAAAGATAGGATGTTTTAAATAAGTGGCTGAAGAGACAGTGAGGCGCTGTTCATTGAGGATTTCTGGGTTTTACTTAATGCAGAATGCTCAGTGTTAATACTCAAAGTCTGCCTCCAGTCGAACAATGTGCCGTGCTTTCATTCTGATGTTTGACCTTCAGTGTACACTAAAGCTTGTGCAGCACTTTACAATCATGTGCTTAAAATTTCTCCTACTTGCAAGAATTGCTTTGTGTCATTACAGTTAGACGGGATGTCTGTAATAGGTGACTGGGAAATTTAAAGCCTCCGGTGCAAAAAACACTGAGCAAATGCTTGTGTATTCACAATAAAAAAAAATATTTAAAAAAAAACCTTTCAAACTCAGACCACAGAGAATCGTTAATAAATGAATAACTTATGTGACACTGTTTTACATAGATAAAACATAGCTGTCATACAAGTGGTGGTAATTTGCTACCTGTTCCTGTTCCAGTTATAATAGTGAAGACAGAAACTATACTCTGGGTCATTTTTAAGAAAGTCTACTCTCATATGAAAGAAAAAGACAGACAGACATGAAGGGTGTGCCTTCCAATCTCTTACCTCCTTCGGGTGTCTTAAACTGCTGGGTTACACTCCGGGGCCCCTCTCCTTTTCCATTATAGACCCTTACATTGAACAAGTACAGACTGAAGGGGTGTAGGCCAGGCAGCATGCCCTGGGTATGATTCCCACTAAATACAAGAATGTCCTGCTCCATGTGATCAGGATTGTGCTTGTAGTGGTGTTTTCTCCAGTAAGACACCTGAAAGAGTGTAGATGTAAATGACGTATATAGTATAACTGGTGGAAATGGTGCACATGTTACATCGTCTGCGGTTCTTATACGGTACCTTATATCCTTTGAGATTTCCGCGTATGAAATGAGAGGGCACAGGATCCCAGAACACCTCCACCAGGGTGCTGTTTCGCACCACGGCATGCACATTATCTGGAGCTGCTACCGGCACTGTATAGTAGATGGGGAACACAGCATTACAACATTAAAATACAGAAAAAAGAAAAATACTCAGCAAATGTTATAGGTTACACACCAGCTGCATTACCCGCAGGCTCTTGAGCATAATCTTTTTTTTTTTTTTTTAAATAGACAGTTTTACTCACAGTCCTCTCCTGAGTAGCCGTGGGCAATAGCAGGGTCAGGTCCAGGTCCGTGGTCGTTTACAGCCTGAACTTTAATCTCATATGGAACAAATGTAGGCGTTCCAGACACAACAAACTTGGAATTGTTGGACACGGTCACTGTAGTCCAGTCGCTTTCTACCTTCTTCTGCCTCCACATCACTCTGTAGTGAAGCCCGGGACCATTAGACTGGAGGTTTGTCAGCGGCTGCAGAGGAGAACGCTTTAATGTAACTTATTTTCCAGTGGAAAGCTTCTGTAGATAACATGTAATAGTATAGGAAGCTGAAAATATAATTTTGCTGAATGACGATAAAGAGAAAAAAAAAACTTAAAGAAAGCTCATAAGACCACACAATTACAAAGTCAAGCTCTGCAGTATGAGAAGACTTTAATAAATGCCTGAGGATTAAAAGGATCAGCCTTATGCTGCTTATTACCTTCCAGGAGATTACAAGATTGTTATGTTCAGTTCCAAATCCCTGTACACCTGTTGGGTTTTCATCTGGAGCTGAAAAATATATCATTAAGGACACAATTGACATCTATTGGATGGAAAATCTTTCTTGCTAATAATATATCTAATATCTGATTTACTTTTACAAAATTTAGTGTATGTATGCATACATCTTTACTTTGATACACAACAGCTTTGATATACAAGATGGTATATAACAAAGAAAGAAATGGATAGATGGAGAATTACTTTATACAGGAAACTGCACCAAGAAAAGCAGAAATCACACATTGAGCCAGCTGATTGTGTACCTGCAGGTTCTGTCTTGTACAACCTGGAGGGGCGGCTGGGATTGCTGAAGCCCACCGTGTTGAGAGCCAGAACTCTAAAGGTGTAGTGAACATGGGGCGACAGTTTTAGGTGAGCTGTTGTCTTGGTTCCAGGGACCTCGGTAAGATTATGCCAGTGACCTCGATGGTGCAATAAGTCTTCATATTGGATCAGAAATTCTGTATTAAAAGAAAAATAAAATCATCACACCTTAAATAGTGTCTGACAGTATATTTCCATAAATGGGATTAAAGCCCTCAGGTTTTTTTTAAGATACTTTAATTCAAAAAGCCTAGCTTGACAAAAAAAACATCCACTTTTGGCAGCACTTTGAGGAGTTTTTTCAAAAAATGATGAGCGTTTTCATCACCCTGAAGATACTAATTGACAGTAGAGAAGTACATTTTCCAGTAAAGTCTGGAAAAGTCTTTAAGTGTATTTCTTTTTTTTCTTTGCCAAAAGGCAGATTTTAGACTTTGTTATTGGTTACTAATGAGTGTAGCCAATTTTAAAGATTTTGTTTGCATAAAAACATTTAGAGCAATATAGGTCAACAGTCTAATAATAAAATATACGTTCACATAAAAGCCACACAGAGAGCAAGCCAAACAACACACACACACACACATACTCTGAACAGGGCTGCTATGTTCATCCCCAGGGGTCCAAGTGAGCTGAACACTCCTCTTTTTCTGGTCTGTCAGTTCCAGGTCTGTCGGGGGGTCGGGTCGCTCTGGGAGAAATACAGCACAAGCAGCAGCATCAGCCCGTGTGCTTGGGATTATATTCATAATGGCTTCATTCTATAGGAGATGAAGGGCTCATGCTATGAACAAGATGGAGCAAAAACAAAAAATGAAGGACGTGTCGGCCATGTTTCTGTGATATTGAAATCATAATATTTAATCAAGCACACCTTTGAGTTACTCTTATTTCTGTACATGTTCTACTAGACTGTGTTTTCTGGGCCATGATAAACATGCAGACATTGCAGCATGCATACGAAAATCCCACTACATAATCATTCCGCACGAAATCGAGTCTCAGGCTCACACAGAGGTTAAATTGATGCTCATGTTTTGGAATTAGGTGATAAAGTGAAATGCACGCCTTGAATAAATAAGTGATGAGGGCAATGTGTATTTGGAAATATCCCAAGTTGTTGCAATGGGGAGATGTCTGCTTTACAAATGATGTTTGCATTCGACTGAATAGAGATTTCTTTTGGCTTGAGTAAATGTTTCCACCAGTGATTTAAAGCATTCAAACATTACACATATTTGGCAAAACATTAAAAAAAATATATAACCTATTTTATAAAAAATAAACTCTCGGCGACAAAAATAAATAAATGCTAGAACATCAAAAATGAATAATAAAAAAACCACATACACAATAACGCTCTGTGATTTTCAGGTCAATGCATGCTGCATTTCACAAACAACACAAGAGCACGTCTGCAGAGCACATCTGGGTGCTCGTGTGTGCTGCAGGTTTACCGTAGACAACAGCTGGTGTTGTGGCCTCTGTCAGGTAGGAGGGCAGGAGTGAAATAGGGAGTTTTAAAGGTCAGTCATTCAGAAGAAAATAATCTGGCTTTTTTAGAATGAAGCACAGATATTTGTGTTGCTGGCTAAATCCGCTCTCAGTAAAGTGTCAGGCATTTAACCCTGAAGCGATGAAAGCTAATACGGTGGGTAAGTTATTGGACAGGTTACCTTTTCTAAGAGGAGCTGAGATAAAGAGACGTTAAATGTTAATCATTTGTGAGTCTGGTTTATAACTGAGCAGTTTTGTAGCTGTGCACAACATTACGTACCCACAACAGTGAGCTTAGCGGTGGCTGAATCGTGGTCCAAAGTGGTGTTCATGATGCACGTGTACACTCCTGCATCGTCCTCTGTAACATCAGTGATGGTGAGGCTGTCCGAGTCCACGATCAGTCTGCAAAAACATTCAGCAGATCGCTGTGAACTGAATGTATGTGTTTTTCCTCCTTTTACAACATTTGGTACACAGAAGATGCTGCATATATCCATAACAGAACACAAATACCAGATTTTTTTATTTTTACAGCAGGCTTCAAGAAAGAAGACATCTCCAGATATAAAAAGCTCTGACCTCTCATCGTCAGGCAGCTCTCCATCATCTTTGAGCCAGGTCATCGTGGGAATGAGCGAAGGGTCATGTTTCACCGTGCACTCAAACACCACAGATCGGCCCCTCTGGACCTCTTTGTATTCTGGCTGCTTCAGGATTCGGGTTGGCTCTATTGGGGGAAGAATGAAGGGGTACAGGCGCTGTGAAACTGCCATGTGTTTGCTCCAAGCTGCGTTCTTATTTAGTAGCTGACAGATTCAAAATGCAAGTGTTGAAACTGAAAAATAATAGGAAGCTTGCCATAGATTTATTTTGTGCAAGTCACGTCGGTGATTAATTAAGGTATGCTGACTGGTACATGATGACTGTCAATGGCTCAAAATAGAACAGATTTAAAAAGAATACAGTTAAATATACACACAGTTAAAAATAAATCAATAACTAATTTAATACACTTAAACAACACTTTTTTAAGTACACCTGTTCGACTGCTTGTTAATGCAAATATCTATTAGCCGATCACATTACAGCAACTCTTTGCACTTACACATGTAGGTATGGTGAACTGATGATCATTAGCATCAGAATTGGTGAAGAAAGGTGATTTAAGTGACTTTGAACATAACATAGTTGTTGCTGCCGGATGGGCTATACTGGAGTAATGTTGTGGGGGATATTTTCTTGGCATACTTCGGGCCCCTTAAGACCAACTGAGTATCCTTCAAACTCCAGGAATATTTATAGTAACTTTTCAAATCTTTACCACAAAGAATTAAGGTAATAAAGGTCTAAAGGCAAAAAGAAGCTCTAACCCAGTAGTAACAAGGTGTATAATAAAGTGTAAAGTGTCTAATGTGTCCAGCGAGTACACGTTGTACAAATGCATATCAAGAGTTTTATTTAGTATCATTTTTATGCCTGTTATTAAAAACGTGTTAAAATTATTAGCCACGTTAAAATGAAAAAAATAAAATAAAATAAAAATGCAGAAAGGAGGACTCTTACCTTTGGCCTCCAGGTAGACATGATTCTCATAAATACCAAGACTGTTTGTGGCAACACAGGTGTATTTGCCATTGTGTTGTGCTTGAGCAATGCGAATCTCTAACGTCCCATTGTCATGAAGAATGTAAGGGTCTTCCTGCAGGATGCTGGACCGACTGTCTTTAAACCTTAAGAACAAAGTCAGTTGTTTTCAGTTAGTAAAAGAAACATGACACAATTTTCCTCTGTTAGAAGTTCGTTCGCTCACCATGTAATTTTTGGCATGGGTGATCCAAAGGAAGAGCAGTCTAACAAGGCCTGGTGATTCTTGATGATCTGGTAGACTTTATTGGGTAGTGTCAGCACTCTGGGTGGCTCAGCTGCAATGAAGCATTATTGCTGTGTTATTGCCTTCCAGGAATCAATATAAATGGAAAATGGCATTCAAATACAAAGGGATAGAATGTAGTGAACTCACAGAGGACATTGACAAAGGCGTTGGATAGGAGATAACCGTATTCATTAGAGATGTTACACTGATACACAGCGCTGGATCCAGGCTGTACATCAGTGAAGATTATGGTGTCGTCCTCCACCTTTCTGCTCAGATCCTTGGGTGAATCTGTTAATGTACAAAAGGGATTTTAGGATACAGTATTTATCATTTATATATGTGTGTGTGCATATGTTAATTGATTTTTGGGTTGGTAGTTTGACAGTTTTGGGAAATATGCTTTAAGACAAATCCAAAAAAAACCTGTTGCTAAAACGCTTTTCCAAAAAACAAAACAAAAAGGGAAAGAGCTTTTTGAAACTCATAATCATCCTTATAATGATGTTTGAAAAAGATGTTATCATAACTTGGAATTTGTATAATAACTCAGGGAAATACGAATCAATACCCACCCAAGGGGAGGCATCTACAATTTCAATTTTAATAATGCCTGCTTCCCATGAAAAAGGAGATAATCTATTATGAAAGCCGAGAGAGTTTTAAAAAAAAAAAAGAGGCAGCACTTACTCTCTATGGAGATGCCATTCATAGCCCAGGTGATAGCGGGTTTGGGTGTGCCACTGGCCAAGCAGGACAGCCTGCCACTCTCCCCTGGAGCTAGGACAAGGTTCCCGGGAGGGACATTGATCCAATATGGAGCAGCTGCAAGCAGCACAGGGTACAGAAGCAGGCTGGACAATTAATCACTAAACCCACTGCCCTGTTAGCATCTGTGAATAAATCAATTATAAGGAAGAGGGAGAAAATAAAGAGGTAGAGAGAAGCAGCGACTAAACTCCCAAGGAGCGCAGAGTCTGATGGGATGCTGAGCATTTCGTCAAGCACACCTTTGACCGTGACGTGGATGGTGTGGTGCACCGAGCCAAGCTGGTTCCTCGCTGTGCAGCGGTAATCTCCTTCATCTGATGCTGACACGTTCTCGATGTGAAGGGTCTTGTTGTAGTTCAGGAAGGAGGTGCGTTTGGAAGGCAGATCACCACTTATTTTGGTCCAAGAGATGTGAGGGGTGGGCCTAGATTCACAGATAAAAGACAGATTGATGATGGCAGGTGGACACTCATTACATACATGACTTATGAATGCACCGAGTTCGTGAATTAACAGCAAATTCTTTGTCTTACAGTCCTTCGGCAATGCACTCCATCTCCAGTTTATCACCCCTCAACACCATCTTGGCGCTGGATGGGCCAGATGGGATGAGGAAGATTGGTCTTCTGTCATCCACTGGTGCCTCTATAGTTACATACACGCAGAATTATATAAGCGATGAAAAAGATCCAGGCCAAATCAGGTCCTTTAGTATCACTACCCTCCCATCACCACGTGCCTTGGAAAATTGAAACGTGTATTGGTCTGCTTTACGTACACGACGTCACTTCGTCACAGACTAATTCTCATAACTTAGACTTTAACCTCTTTTTAATGCTGTGTGTTTGGTAAATGAATAAATTACCTTAACAAACAGCACACAGAGAACTGCTTTTTTCCACTAAACTGGCAATTTAACTGGCAACAAATAATTCTCCATAACTAAGAATATGAAATCCAGAGCGAGTGTTTTAATTTGATGAGAATCAAGTTCTTTGCATGTTTCAATTTAGCCAACATGTGTGGCCACTACACAAGGACAAAAAATGTTAGGGAGAAATGAAATGTGAAGAAAATGATATGTAAGAAAGTAAATTACAACTTTGGAAATCCTTTATATATTAACATTGGCAAAAGAAAAGTAGAATTTTAACATGCATATTTTTACTACAAGAAGTTAATTAGTTAATTGACTATCCAGAAAAAAATGTATATGTGCTTGAATTAATACATGATGTTTTTTTCCTGAGTATCCCAAGTAATCCGTCCAGTTTAGGGAAAAGAGCATGCAGCTCAAATTTAGAAAATTCATGAGAAGAACTACATAGTTAAGAAAGGGATCTAATTGGATAGATGAAGGAAGAGTTACAGGTTGACAAAGACTTTACTTGGATTTCTAGGTTCGAGGGGTAGAAGTTAGTGGGTAAGCTGTAATTCCCAGCTCCATGTTTGGATCAATCACTAGAGGGTGCCAGATCTTAGCCCTTAAAAACAATCAGTAACATTGCAGAAAATCCCAGGGTAGATGGGTTGAAGGGTTAGTGTTAGTGGGTAAGAGCTAGTGCGGAGCTCCAAGGTGGGGGTTAAACACTAGGGGGTGCCATAACTCACCACTAAATAAATCAGTGTCATTGTAAAAAGCTGCCATTGTGTCATTGATTTCATCCACTGCAACACAACAGAAAAAAAGACAAAAAAAAGACACACGCCGTTTCACAAGTTGAACTCACCAAGGCAAACAAAAGCACAAAAGCTCGGACAACTCAACATGACATGAAGGACAAAAATTCACATGACAGAAAAAAAAAATCTGCGATGAAGAATGATTGCCATAAGAATGTACTTTAGTGGAGACAGCCTGCCGTCTTGTAGCCGAGATGAGAGAAGCCTTTGTTGTTGGTGGAGAATGTGTATACAGAACATATTACAGAAGTAATACTGAACGTCTGTTTGGCAGATAACCACGAGAGCCCTGACAATATGTCTTTTCAGTGCAGCGGCGACCGCTGGCGTCTCCAAGGACGGCATCATAGATAGGAAATGCTGTTTTCCTCCTACGCCGTCATGCCTGCACAAACTACCGTAAAATGAACCGCACATACATGGTGTGCACTGCCTCTCTCTTAAAGGTTATAACAAAGCCTTGAGTAGATTTCAGTGCTCATGCCGCTGCATCGCACACAGTGTCAGACTTACGGTTAAGGACTCTGACAGTGATGGGCTGTTTCTGCTGGATGGTTTGCGTGTGGGGGAAGCGGGCGTAGCAAATATAGTCATTCCTGGTGTCCTCTCGGCGAACATTGGAGAAGTACAGGTCTCCGTTCAACGACTGAGACACCCTCTTGCTCTGAGGGAGCTTCTGAAAGTCTGAAATGTACAGCATCACATTAAAATTATACAGGAAAGTGTTTGGGAGAGTACAGGTTATAGATGGCATCTGCATTATGCTTATGGGTCTACATTTCCTACATAATCAGGTCTTTATGCATCTAATCACAAATATTCACATTCTGATTTACATTTCATCAGGCTAAAGATGCATTCGTTGTCATTCGGTATCTTTCATGTGATAAATTTTATGGAATGAAAAGAAACCAGTAAATGTGACAGCAGAAAAAATATACTACAATAACATTTCCAATAGCCTAGCTTGCAAAATGAAATACAGCAAGTATGATTGGTTGCAAGAGGGAACAGGAAATTGGAAAGGAAAATCACCGTAATTCTTAATCTTATGCAGCAGAAACATCATGTTATCACAAACAAACATAAGAGATCAAGTTGCTCACTGT
>VOQK01007137.1:7244-18254 GCA_015052645.1 Benitochromis conjunctus | reverse complement strand
TCCAGAGGGTCCAAACGGCCGTGGCAGGAAGGCTTGAGGCCAAGCAGCGCTGGCTGAGGCAGAGGAAGCTGGGGTCTCCGGGTGGTCACTGTGAGCAAACACATACAAGTTTAATTCAGAGAAAAACTACGAGAGAACCTGAACTGTGGGAACCTTAACTAACGAGGTTAGCAGACGATCTGGCGGAGGTCTGTTGAGCGTGCGGTCCTTAAGAGGTTGTGGCTTGATGAGAGTCAGGTGTGTCGGTTGATTGACATCCCCGCCTTCAGGCGGAGTCCAGGATGTAGCGAAGGCCGCACGCTCACCCAGACCATGACAGTTATACTATGTCATACTATGTTAGTAATTCCACTTCTATAAAGCTTGATGTGAGTTGGAGATTTAGGTATGACATTTAAGAGATAATGTGAATTATTCCTAAAAGAAAACAACATTAGCATGTTTTTTGTGCTCTCATCTCAAAATTACAATCTGTGTAAAATGAAACAGTGAAACCAAAATTAAAATGCAGATTTCTAAGCAATGCAAAGATACTGGTGACAGGAGAGAGCGAAGAAAGACAGCGTTCGACTGTTGTGGCAGAGTTTAATTTTCTGACACGTCATAGTTCTTATAACAAACAAACTGACAGAATACTGTACACACAGCAAACAGACAGAAAAGCTCAAAAGATAAAAAAGCTAAGAAACAACACAAACAGCAATGCCAAGACTTTTAGAAAACAGACCTCAACAACGCCTTTGAAGTAAAGTCCATCGGATAATCACAACAAAAATCGTCATATATGAGTCACTCTGGTGTGAGAAAGGTGATTTCTCTTAATATACATTTTTAAAAAAGGTGACGGTGGTCTATAACGCTGCAAAAAGCCTTAATGTGTAAATACAGTTTTAATGGTAACCAAGATCCAGCTCATGAACACCACGACTGGGCAGATGCTCAATATTTCCAACGATAACAAGAAAAAAAATGTCTAAAGGGTTTGTTTTTGTAAAGCAGCACAAATAGTACCACTACTTTGTTGTTCTTACAAAGGACGGAAAAGTGACCATTTTCACACAATACTTTCACCTCGTTGTTAAAACGTGACAAAATACAGAAACGCAACACAAAAATACACCAGTACAGCAAAAAAGACCTCACTTGGTACCTCGTGATTGAGAAGCACATTAAGTTAAATAATTAATTTCCACTTTAACAAACCAAACCAAGAGACAAATAAACACGTTGTGTAATTGATACAGATAGCACACTTGGCAAGTACTCACAAACTATTCCAAACACGCATCTACCAACTTCAAATGTGTAACAGTGTGCAACAGGTAGGTATAGAAATGATAATCCAGTGAGGAGTAAGGCCAGAAATCACTCCTAAGGGGCTCGGCTCATTTTCTGTGGGTTTGATTTAGTGTTAGAAAGTATCTCTGCTGCCATCTTGTGGGCATCTCTGAGACTGACCGACTTTTTAGCAGTCTATTCTTTAGAACTAGTTTGTTTCTGACCTTAAAAACAGCAGTTTGACAAAACTATGCCAACTCCAGGGTCACTTACATGTGCTGTTTATCCTGCTCAGAAGCTGGTATGACATTGGTTTAACTGGCTTCCGAGATAAACAAATTTAATGTAAGAAAAAACAATGTTCATGGTGGGAATAGCTGAAAACGTTAACTGGACCTGGATTAGAGATTGTTGTGTCACGAATATTTCAAGTCATCAGTGAAATCACGTCTTTTCAGAGACGTTTAGTGAAGACACAGAGGGCTACGGATATGTTAAAAAGAAAAGTAAAAATATTTTTAAGGTAAGGCAGAATGTCTGAAAAAACAAATGATTTTTAGCTCTGGGTATTTTATCTGCACTTAAAATCTTTTCAAATATTCAGCGGATTTCTTTTAAGCTTTAGTTTTAAAATGACAGACCGATAAATGAATACGTTCCATTGCTGTAATTGTCCAGGTTGAGTGGTGCTCAACCTTCATCGTATTCAATACCCAAACATTCACGATGAACATGCACAATATTATTTTCCATTTCAGTGTCCTGTTCAACCTTCAGCCTGAGTGGCAGCAGCACAGCGGGAATAAACGTCAGTGCGTTTTCAAATTCATACAAGCTCTTAACCACAATTTCTTTTTTAATATGAATTTTGTAGTTTGTTTGTCAGGATAAGCCCACCAATATTCTCTGTTTTTGTTCCATAAGACAGCAACAATGTAACAATGACTTTAACCTAGCCCGGTAATTCTCAAAGTCTGGGCTGCAGCCCACTTGTAACCACAGTACAGGTGTGCTGTGGGAGGTATTTTGTAATAAATGAAGTTGAACCTTATTTTTAACTACAAAAATTAAGATTTAACAATTTCCAATCTTAGGTTGTGAAAAAACATTGAGAATACTTTTAAAAAATATTTTTAATATTTGAAATGACATTGTGGCGTTATTATGGTTGGAAATTGGACAGTGTGACACCGATGATATTGTGAGTGTGTGCAATCGACTAGGAATCTTGCTTCTTTCGAAATGGCTTTTTCAAAGATGGGGACCAGGTCTGCAGCCCCTTTCAGTCAGCTGCGTCTTCAGTTTCCCATCAGTTTGTGATAGAAGGGGCTCCAGTTAGTAAACTGTGAATCTGTTGCTGTCTGTTGCAAATTTGCTGCGTCTACACACACAGAAATTTAGACTGAACAGAAATTTTAATCAACTACTTACATTCAGAGTCCAGTTAGAACCTCGTAGACTCAAACTTAACTGCAAAGAGATGAGGCACAGATGAGTCCTGCACAGACTGACCCAGATTGATTGCTACTTGTTGACAATCTGTCTGCATTTATAAATTTGACGGCAATTATTTGCAAGCTCTAACAAGTCTGTCTGAGAGTGACTGGAGTCAGTTTGAGTCAGACTGTTTGGACACAGGTTGCCCCGGAGCAGGTAACCTACACAATCACCTTGCGATCAGTGGTCACCCTGTTGGTTTGTGAAACTACTTGCAATCGGTTGCTGAATGCAACAGTTTTTCTGTAAAGTGTCTGAGCCATAAACGGTACGTCATTCTGATCATGTTATTCAGTATCCTGGCCTTAGTAACAGTTGCTGTTGTACTAAAACCAAATGTTGTAGTATTTCCCCTCCCAAATTCTGCCATGTTATATACCTTTTATTATTTTTCATCATTGTTTCTCTCCATGCCTTGTTTCTTCTTTACATCAACATGTCAGAACCCTCATGTACATTGTCCTTGTACTGTACAAACTACTGCAACACATGTATATATATCTGCAGGAGAAAATGGTTTAAAACAAGTTATTTTCTTGTATTTTTGTAACACAAACAGTGAAGATCAGGATGAATGAATTTCAACCAATCAAGTGGTTGGTTTTGGTCTTTTCATGGGATGTATTGTAACCTCATCCTTCAGCATTAATATCACACATTTGCTTTATAGTAATTCTACGGTCAGCTCAAGGCTGAGAACCGCTGCTCTGCTTCAATGCAGTATGGAGACCGTCAGCCTTCAGTCCACATTAAGTGGGACTTTTTAAATACAACTAAAATCACAGTTTGGTTTGAGGAATCAACATAATGGATCGATACGATTATCCAACGAAAACAAAGAAACGCTGTTTCCAGTCTGCAACAAATGAAATATACATTTCAGTGATGATATTAGCAGCATCAGGCATGGCGACTTTAAACTAAAACAGTTTATGTTTCTCAAACTACTAAAGACAATCACATGACACAAACATGACCAATCAAATTCAACAGCTTCGTTCTTCGGTATTTGAACTCAACAAATCTTCTTTTTCACCGTGAATTCACGTCAAATTTACTGTGCATTTGTGATGGTCAACAGGGTCTGCTGATGTTTCTGCCAGTTGCACAATATCGTCAGTTATTTTCCACAGTACCTGCTGTAAACCATCTCCACTGCTGTAGGAAACGTTTGGAAATGCAGCAGTTCTCATCGTATCTACAGTACATACACGACATGACAGGAGCGCGATTCTCAGGTCACATATCTACAGTCCTCTACCTCAGAAATGTCTCCATACCTGGTGAGTCCTCTGGAGTACACCTCTCTCCTCATTGACCCTGTATTAGGGAACATGGTACGTCCATGGATGTAGTGTTACCTGCTTCCTCCTCCTCTTCTTTTCTTCCCCCTGTTGGGGTGAGTTACACAGTCACAGAGCCGAGACTTTGACGATGTTGATGCCAGCTGAGCTTGCTGTGGTCTGGATGTTCATGGGTGGTGGGTGACTTGGAGGTTGGGGCGACCTCCGCTGTGGGGGCCCGTGGAGCCCATCTCCATCAGGGGTTAAAGCAGGGGGTGTCGGGAGGCTGATGATGGCTGTGGTGATCCGGCCACTTTTGCAGTTGATCCTGCTGCACTCGTCAGTTTTGAGGTTGAGGTTGGAGCGGCTGTTAAGTATAATTAAATGTGGTTAATGTCTAGTGCAAACAGTATAAGCAATTAACATAAGCATAATTACATAATTACATAATTACATAAGCAATTACATCATTTTTTTAATCAAAACATTTTCTGTAATTTCTATAAAGTTTTTTTTTAAAATTTGGGCAGAAAATGAAGATGCTGGAGAAATTTTATTTACCAAAGTTTTATCAGTTAACTGCTGTAGAGACACACACAGTCAACTTATTTACGCCTGTGAAATCGAAACAAATATTTAAAACAACACTTTGTGGACAGAAGTACTGGGCCACCGACACATTACACCTACAGGAGCTTTTACGACAGCCCATTATATATTCAAAGGCATTAAAATGGAAATGGTCTCCCCGTTGCAGCAATAATGGCTCCTACTCTTCTGCAGTGACTTTCTACAAGATTTTGAAGTGTGTCTGTGAATTCGTGCTTATTCAACCGGGAGAACATTTGTGAGGTCAGACAGTGATGAGGGGTATGACTCACAATCTCCACTCTTGTTCATCCCAAAGGTGTTTAATGGGCTCTGTGTGAGCCACTCAAGGTCTCCAGCACTATCAGCTTAATAACCTTATGGCCCATACTTTGTGCACTGGGATACAGTCATGCTGGAACAGCAAAGGGTCTTCCCCAAACTGTTTCTTCAACACTGAAGCATAGATCAGTCCAAAATAAGGTGAAGCATAAAACATTTCCTTCACTGAAACTATGTGGACCAGACCAATCCTAAAAATAAACAGCCCTATAACATGTTCTGGCATTTGCCAAACCAAGACTCATCCGTCAGTCTGCCTGCAACTCCACAGAACGCATTTCCACTGCTCCAGAGTCCAGGGGCAGTGGACTTTACCCCACTCCAGCAGACGCTTGGCATTGTGCTTGCATGCTGCTCTCTAGATGTGAAAACTCATTCCACGAAGCTCCCGTCAGACAGTTTTTATGCTATCCAAGAGGAACTCTGCAGTTATTCAGCATTGGTAAGTTTTAAGCCCAGTGTGCCTCAGCACTTTGTAACTTTACGTGGTCTGACACTTAGTAGCTGAATTGCTGTGGTCCCTAAATGCTTCCACTTTGCAATTTGCATACCACTTACAGTTTATCGTCGAATATTTAGGAAGGAAGACATTTCAGACAGACTTGTTGCAACAATGGTATCCTAGTACCATACCGTGCTCAAATTAAGCGAGCTCTTTAGAACGACCCTTTCTTTCAGAAATGTTTGTGAAGGCAGAAGTCTAAATGCTCAATTTTATACATCTGTGGCGATGGGACTGAAAACACCTGACATCAGAGACCAAGAAGTGTGACCAAATACCTTTGTATCTAGTGATGCATTTGAAAAATAAAATCTATTAAATGTCTCGAGTCGGGTGAGGGACTTCAAAGTGCACCCCCACAGATGTGTCTCGGAGTTAAAGATTAATACTTGCACACATAAAACAGTTTCAGACACCGGGGATTTGACATTTTTGCCAAACCTCTGATGCTAGCCCCTGCATCTGTTTTTGTTTCACCTGGCGGTGTGCGACAGTGGGTCACCACACTGTATGTGGATGGCACTGAGTTCCTGCAGCGGACCCTGGTGTGTTGAATGGGTGGTGGGCAGGCTGGTGTTAGGCAGAGAAACATTTCTCTTTCTCTTTCGACTGCAGCAGGTACGTGTGGAGCTGTCGTGGCTGGATACAGAGGGACTGCGTGAAGGATAGGTCTGAAGAGCCGTTTCCAAACAGTTCTGCTCGTATATCTGCTCGTCCACAAACTCATGAGCCTGGAGAGAAGAAGATGAATGAAAAAAAATGGGGATAGCAAAAAAGGAGAGAAGATAAACAGCAGAATCAGTAAATAGGCTACACAACAGAGCTATCAAAATGAACCGCACTAAAACAAATATAATTTAAATAAAATATGAAGTACATTATGATTTCCTGATTTCCTATATTGGCCGCCTGGATATCACTGTCAGTGTTTAATACAGATCCCAGCCAACATCTTTTGCAACAGTAACTTTAAGACTTTTAGGTGGATGCAGATTTGGGATTAACCTTTACATGATGACCTGAATCCTGCTCTGTCCTCAAACTCTAGTATGAACCTGTGTCTCCTGTGTCTTGTTGCACAGGTCTGCACAGGCTACCATAGCTAAACTTTAACACAAGCCTTCCACAGACCAGGTTTAAGTGAACTCAGGGGTAGTTACGTTTAAGAGATACTATGAATACTCCAGTAATATCAAATTGTAACAGTGTAATTCAAGTTCAAGAGTAGTTTCTTCCTCATTATACAGCGACTAAGGAAAAACATAAATGTCCAACAATATGATGTACAATTTGATTAAAATATTTACAACTGTTGGCTTGAAGCCAGAAAGTTCTAATTCAAGCTCGACTGACAATAACAAGTATAAACCGAGGTATTCTGTCTAATAGGGAACCTTAAATTAAATGTGAATCAGTACTGGAAGGAAACTCATTTAAAATGTTGAACTGAATCTTCACTTCATTGTCGTGCCTGAAAATCTGAACAACTGTGTACAAAAACTCAGATTCAATAAATATATAACAATACAAAAATGTGAAAAACAGTGACAACATTGCAACAACACAAAAAAAACAATAATAAAAGAGAATATTCCTCAGTCCAAACACATGCCGGTGTGCCGTCAGCGACGCCGCCTCTGTGTGAACTGCATGAAAAAACTGTGGTGGGCAGTTCAGAAACCGGGTTCGCTGCAGTGTAGCTGATTTGGCATCGTAATATGCCAAATTTAGTTTAGAGTGCAGCTGAGTTGTAAAACCCTGCAAGTTCCAGCTTTTACAGACCCACTCTAAACCCACACCCAAAAAGTCCCATAACAACCGTCAACCTGGCGTGCAAACATTATGACATTTTTATTTCCATTTATTTATTTTCACCAAGAATGTGTTTTTTTTTTGCTTCCAAATGAACTCAAACCACAGATGTGACAACAAGGAACACCTTACTGTGACAATGACAGACATTTCTGGCAGCAGCAAAATGCCCTAAAGAGCCTTTTTCATCTGTTTTGGGGGAGCTACATGCAAAGTCAGTGTGAAGAACAAGCTTCTGATAAGGTAACATTTGGAAAATATAAAAGAGCAAAGTGCACTTACTGTTGTTTTCTCCAGACAGTGCAGTAGGTGGTGGTGTTGGCTTTCTAACAGAGAGATGGACTTCTGGGTCAGCTTCTGCTCATCCTCTTCCATACCCTGATCGTACGCACACACACACACACGCGCCCACGCACACACACACACGCACACACACACACACACACACACACACACACACACACACACAGACACACACACACACACACACACACACAGCAGGTATTAGTAGATATTGTCAAATTATTCAGGAAGTTGCTGAAGTACCCGTGGACATAAATCCCTAAGCATAAAGAATCAGATGCAGAGATTACTCGTTGACATTTACTCGATACTTAGAAAATGAACTTTAATCATTGGTAATGAAAAGCCAGAGGTTCTGCTTCATGGCGTTCAGTTTCATCTGAACTCTTCTGATTGATGAGTTTCTTCTCATTTCAGTTGTGAGCGCGTGGACAGCAGCTCCTGCCGCTTGCTTTCAAAACATTTTCTTGTTACATAGTGAACCACATTTCTGTTTGGACTGAATTGATCCCTTCGCCTTAGGTCTGCCATAGCAAGTGGTTTGTCCACTTTCTCCACTTTGTAATTTATTTCCTATTGTGTAGGTTTAAAAAAAAAAAAATCCACAGACAGCCTACTGTTTTTTACTTTGATTTGTTTCCTTGTTTAAACAAGCAGCAGAATAACTTCCAATTTCAGTTAATTGAGCAAACAACACACACATTATAAAACTGTGCTAGTGCGAATCCTCTAACTTAATTGTCTAAGTAGGTACCGCTGAGTGTTATTTGATGCTGCAGGCAGCTAAATAGTTATTGATGTCTGAAGCTTCAGAAAGAAGTCGCAGAGTTTGAGGAAGGGGAAAAAACCCCCACAGTAGCGGAAACTTATGGAGCCATTTGTTGATATTTTTCCTAACAGGCTTAGTTTCAAATTCAGCCTATAATATTCCTTTGTCTCAAAGTAAGCACAATTGCCAAACAACATGAAAACTGAAAATGATTAATTCTCTCCCCACACTGTACTTTGTTACTCAGAGGATTGGGATAGGAGGCGAACCAGCCCAAGGACTCTCACTCGGATTTCAGGAACATGAACAACACCGTCATGTGGGCATGTTTTCCGATCTCTCGTTTTGTGCATTTACCCTCTGGCAGAGGACCTATACACATGATATAGATGCAGAGCGAGATTCAAGGGTCTTTCATGTAAACAAAGAAGCTGACTTTGTGTAGTCAGTAAAAGGAAGCTGATCATGGTAACCTTGCTGCTAATGAATGACTGGGCAACAACTAACTTACAAGTACTAACTTACTAACTTACAACTAACTTACCCCCCACAAGTATTCAGCGCTATTGATGTGATGCCCAAAACTATAACAGTAATAATGAGATGTGTATAATTATGCGAACATCTCTTTTTGTCAGTGGAAGCATCACTAAGTAAATGAAATAATCCAGAACTTGATGTATTGATGTATGTACTAGATGTATTCAGGGGTGCAGGACTATCTTTATAGGTTATTATATTTTATATTAAATAATGTGTCAATTAATTTTGTTACTTTGTAGCAGCTCAATTTATTTATTTCAGATTCAAGAAGGTCTTCTACCATCTGGGCATTTTTCAATATCCTCAAAGTGGATGTGTGACCCAAATGTCAAGTTCCTGGAGATTTCATTAGAGGCTGTGATTTGTCAGTCTGGCCATCCAACTGATGTTTTAACTGTGCACTATTCAATCTCATATTACCATAAATAGGTGTTCAAATCGGTTATAGAATGACAGTAATGCTCTTTATCCAATGTTGAGTTACTTGTATATTCTGGAGCTGGTCTGGCCATTGTCTCATTGGAAGTGTGAAGGGTAATATCAGGTAGTTTGGCATTTAGTTGTGAGTCAGGTCCAGGATGCGGTGAGTTCAGGATATAAATATATAGGAGTGCTATGTGCTATGGCCTCAGTCACACAGGCCTAGACCAGCTGGTGACCATCTGGAAATCACGAGTCATGAGGATTAAATGTGTATTCCTTGAATATGCCTCACCTCTGTCACAGGGTGAAATAAGTCACAAAGAGGTTTACACTGAAAACCTGCAAACACTTGCCAATTGCTCTCTCCAAGCGGCAGTGAAAAGAGCTTTGTACCTCAAAGTGAAAGGCATAACTTTAAACTTTGAATGCAAACATTCTCCATTTTTGATAATAATTAGGGAATGGTTGCAGATAAGATGGCATTTTCTATATGCCGTCTTGAGACAAATGAATTCAATGAGACAAATTTCATTCAATTCAATTTTATTTATATGGCGCCAAATCACAACAGCAGTTGTCTCCAGGCGCTTTATACTGTAAGGTAAAGACCCCACAATAATACAGAGAAAACCCCAACAATCAGACTGTGAGCAAGCACTTGGTGACAGTGGGAAGGAAAAACTCCCACTCCCAAAACTACCATAACTATGGATGGCCATGGCAACCTGCCTAACGACCAAAGAAATCCGAAAGAGGTTTTCGGTGCAGCATCCCCTGTGAGACAAATTTCACCAAGTGGCTTATAATAATCCCCATGAGCCCCGTTTTCCTGGTGACCTGTGGATGCCGGATCTCTAGGCCTCTGTGATTGAGGTCTAAGCTAGCTGTTGAATCACTACAGTAGTGCCTCCCTCTAAAGTTGGGTCTGCTTGTTGTCACTGTTTCTTCTATTATACATATGTTGAATATAAATGATACAACTGTGAAGCTTCTCAACTTTCTTTTCTTTATTTTGCTGAGTAACCAGTGAAAATAAAAAACATAGTCTTTAAGCTGATGTCTGAGTTGTTGCATACTTCTCTAGCACATTGATCAACAATAGCACCTAACCTCAGGTCTTATATTCTGGAGGTAAGCTGCTGTTTGAAAAAAAACATTGTTTCTTAATAAGAATTAAAATAAAGACCTTGTGTTTCACTCTGTTGAACTGCCAGACGTATCTATGTATCCTTACTTTCTGTATAAGGAAAAGGTTATTATTATTATTTTTTCTGAAATGGAGACGCTGTAAACCTTCAAAAATAGATGGGTGACATAAGGTGATTTATAATACCTATGAAATATTTGATTTGGTCTAAGCACATTATCAACACTAGGAACACTCAGTTCCTTGGGTGTAAAGTGGATCGGTTGGGAAACCTGAAAATATACTAATGCATAGCTGCTGGCATGGGAATGCAGGAATTACAAATATATGTATATATATACATATTTCAAAGCTTGATGGCATCAAATAAAGGAGTGATTCACTCAGTTATTTTATATATATATTGTTCTATTTCACTAAATCCTTCTTTTTTATTTTGTAACATGTTGTCTTGTATGTGCTGATTTTTGTATAAGTGAAGCTGTCTTTTATGGGTCTGTGGCTTCTTTCTTTGTTTCTTTAG
>VOQK01007134.1:87989-118910 GCA_015052645.1 Benitochromis conjunctus | reverse complement strand
AACTAAGAAATCACCTAAACTGGGAAAATTAATGAACAAACCTGAAACCATAACATGCAGGGAAAAACACAGGTTGATGAGCAGAGAGACACCAGGAAACACAGACGGACCAACAACACGCAGAAGAAAACACGGGGCATAAATATACACAGGAGCAATCAGGGAACAGGAGACAGGAGGGAAACACAGCTGGGAGAAATCAGAGCTGACGAGACAAAGGGAAGCAAAACCAGACACACTGGACAGGGACTATCAAAATACAACAGGAAATACAACAGGTATGCACGGACACGAGCTTAACACTAAGACTTCTGGCTGTAGCTCATGAAATTCTTTATCTATCTGAGTGGTAGAAATGAAACTCTCTAAAACAAAGTAAAAAGATAGAATCAGTGTGTAACTATTGTTGTTTTAAGAATAAGATGATACGTACCCATGCCAGCGTTACTTCCAGGGCAGGGAACTAAGGATATATCAAAAGTGTAAAAGCAGCTGTCAGAATGGACTCGTTATACAAATTCAAATATCAGAGTACATTCGCTCCGTGTATTTTTGTTCCCACCTGAGTACGTCCTGGGCTGGCAGAAGGTGACTTTGCTCCCGTACTTTTCCACAGGTGCTGCCACTACTGTGTAGACATCCCCACACGTTTCCTCCTGGATGTCACAGTACATGCTGCCTGCAGCTGCCATACAGGTGTAGTTTGCTCCGGTGCCGTACAGCTCCACTGTGTGATTATAGATCTGAGGGCCGAGCGAACGCCAATAAACCCTCAGGGTGTTGTTGGTCCTGCGATAGAGCTTGACGCCCGTTGGACAGCAGGCACCTGTAAAAGAGTAAGTGTTGAGTGGAGCTTTTGTAAAAAAAATAAATCTTTTTTTAACAGTGTGAAGATTTCTACATTTTTCCTTCATTGGATGTAAAATATACTACAAATGTGTTTGTATTTATTTGATCCTCACTGGAAGAGAATCCACGATATTTGCACTCTGACTTCTGTCCTGTGCTGCTGATTGCTTCCAGGTTGACGCTGTAGTTGGTTCCACAGGTGATGCACCCCATCAGGCAGTGGGTGTCTAGAGTGTGGCATTTGGCAAACCCACGTGGTGATGTCAGGGAGGTAATGTATGAGCGAGCTCCAGTGCTAGGTGACCAGGTCACATTGGTCATAGCTTGAGTGACCTGGGTCACGTTCACAGACATGGGGCAGCAAGGGCCTTAATGGGAAGAATACAGATCAGATATCAGTATGGGAGTATTTTTAGATTCCTAGAGTCAGTACTTGTCATGCATTGAATGCACAATTCAGATATCAGTATTTTCTGTATAAACTTTGGAACTAACTAATCTCATTAAAAATGAATGACAAAAGCTTTTGGAAGATGTCTTCTGTACCGTTGATAACCTTAAAAATAGATATCAGCTTTAGCTGGATGTAACTTTAGCATATAGCACAAATTAAAGTTGCTGTTAGGTGGATTAATTGTACATTTTGTTGTGGGGTTTAACAGCGTAATCAATCAGACCGTCATACCTGTTTCCAAAGTTTTACTGAATCCTGGCAGACTTTTCCCCACAGCTGTTGTGGCCACTGCTGTAACCTCATAGACCGAGCCGCAGGGAAGCTGCGTGAGCACACAGGAGCTGTTTGTCGACTGGCAGATTTGTCTGTCGTAGCGCCCAGTGGCAGTGATGGTATAATTCGTGTTGGGGGTGTTGGGTGTAGTGAAGAGGATTCTGTATGTGGAACTGTTGGTCTGAGTCATATTCAGGATCTCTGGAGTGCAGGGAGCTGCAGCAAGACACACAGAAAACAGAGGTTGCACTTCAAAAATACAGCGATACAGAGTGAAACATTACTCCAAAAGAAAGAACTTGAAAGTTTGGAAAATATACTGATTCATACTTGTAATTCTGCTCACATTTGTAGAGAAAGTGTGAAGCAACTAGATATGCCAGTAGCTTAACTAAATTAAAACCCGAACAATAGGAAGAAAACTAGCCTCCCAGCACTTCAAAACCTTACTGTTAACATGCTATATCTTGTTTGTTAAATCTATATTAGTCATCAACACTGAGAAGCTATCAGACTGTATGTGTTTATATTAAATTATATTAAATTGTTATTTTTTACTGTGTGCGTGTGTGTTTTTCATAAAAACAGTCACTCTTCAGTGTTTAAATTACCCGTCTCATGTGTTTGTGGCTTGCAGGTGCGGTTGCATCCTCGTAAATCGCTGCAAGGTGTCACGGTCACAGAATACGCTGTATTGCAACTCAAATCTGAGAGCGCGCACAATGGCGCTGTGTCATTGCAGTGGATGATGTCTTTAGTCTGTGCTGCTGTTGTCTCATACACTTCAACTCCTTTGACTGGTGTCCACATGATTTCCAGGGTCTCCGTAGAAACCAGCTTTATCGTAACATCCTGTGGGCAACAAGGGACTGAGGAGGAGGCGGAGAGGAGAAACTAATTAAAAAGAATAAAAATAATCTGGCAAATAACCACACACAGCCAACTGTAAGTTTATCTTAGTTTGATCATAAACCTGCAGGAGATTTAAAGTTGGGTTATATATTTTGTCTGCACTTCTTATAGCAAACAGGCTCACTGAGCAGAAAAGGCCACAGCTGTAACTTCAGACATGATGGCTGGGCTCCATATGCCCTAGAAAGCTTATCAGTATTTCAGTATTGTGAAAAATACACACCTATAATTTATACAGTTGGAATTACATGTGGGCTTTTCCTGTTATGACAACTCAGGTTCAATCATGAAAATGACTTTTTTCTTAAACAATAGCACCATAGTGGTTACTTCAGGGAAGTTCAGATGAACTGTTGATGACCTTAGATTTTACCTCTAGTTCTTACAAAGGACTTTTGAAATGAGGGCGAAAAAACCCCACAAAAATCAAGCATAAACAAAAGCACTGGCCTGATCCTATAGGATAGACTGCATTAATGGTGCAGACTATATTAATGGTGGTGCTGCTGTATATGTGGGTGCTTCCGTGTGATGGTCGTACTGGTGGTGTAGTTGCGGACATGTCCAAAAGGGCTGGAGCCGGCCTGGTTGTAGGGGAACACAGTGGTGAGGTAGGTGTAGCCACACATGCAGGAAAATGGGCAGGCAGTTACACTGCTGTTACAGAACGTCTCCATTCCATCATCCCGCTTTATGAATGCCATGTAGTACTCCACCAGTGGCACTCCGTCCCACATCACGGAGCAGTTACCCGCTCTGGGCTCCTCCACCCAGATGTTCTCTGGCGGACATGGGTCTGTCAGAGAGAGACAATGGACCTCAGGCAACAGTAACAGACTTCACGTGAAAGAACCCACGTGATAATTTGTCAAATATGCGTATTGGTTTTCATTAGGAGAGCTTAATGATCTGATTACATCTGTAAAAATCTTGTGACTAGCTTAGACTGAAATGACTGAAAATAGCTAAACAAATGCAAGATTATTCTTTTTTTCACTAAATTCACAAAGATTTAGCAGTACACGTCACCTTATCACAGCCTGTACACTAAATCTGGAGCTCACAACAGAAATTATTGTGTTTTTATTTGTCACCAAAAAAAAGTTCCAGTTGCAATCCCTTTTTCTACCACTTGAGGCTGTTTCAAAAACTGAGCCAATCCCCATGGACTCCCATGATAAAATGTTTAGTTTCACAGCTGAACACATCAACAGGGTGGTTAAAAGAACAACAACAACAACAACAAAAAACTAAGCAAAAACTGTTTTGGTCTCAACAGCTAATTTAGTCATGACATTTACACATGTCTTTTTCAGGTACAAATGTGCATTAGCAGATAGCGTTTGAGAACAGTGGCTTCACTTGATCTAATTAGAAACAAGGGAAGGATTTCTCAATCATGTCTGCAGTGTCTGTGCTATGCTTGATGACTAGTTAGTTGTACAGCCCATTCAAGAGGTCTATGGCCAGTTTTGATGATTGAAATTCTAGTATTTTATTTCTATGCTACTGAGAGCTAATTAGGAGATTTCTGAATCTGTGTAGTGGCAAAACTGAGACAACAGGCTGCCGGCTACACATTTCACCCCAAAGTTTTGAGAGTACTTTAAAATCTATTATAACATAAAAAACAAACATACATTATGAATGATATACCCACATGTTATGTAGTTAGCTGGTTGAGAGGGGCTGCTGGGTCCAGCATCGTTATAGGCTATGACATAGACTGAGTGGTTTTGTCCACAATCCGCAGGATTAATGTAACAGTAATTATTTTCTGTGGAACAGTTTTGGCCGTTAGAGGTCCAGGCTAAGTAGAGATTAGCACCCCTCACTTGTGACCAGAATACAGCAATCCCAAGAGCCCGTCCTGGAGTCACCTGAACGTGGGTCACATCTGGGCTCTGAGGACCTGAAAATGAAACCACAATGAAATCAGTAACAGCTGTCATCCCTGGTCCTCTGGAATGGGTTCAAATGTTTATCAGCCTAATTTTCGGTAAGGTTTCTTACGTGTAATTTGGCAGGCAGTGACATCATCACCAGTGCGACCCTCAGAGTCCCACGCCATGCCCTTGATACAGTATGTAGTTCCTGGTTCAAGGTTATCAAACGTCACCGTGGTGTCAGTGGTGTTCAGTTTGAGGCGGGTACTGGATCCCTCTCGGATGATGACCAGCGTGTAGAGGACGGCGTCCTTTACTGGGTCCCAGGTCACAAGGATGGTGCCATTGGTAGGAGAGGATGTGTTCAAGTTGGGAGCCATTACAACTGCAGATGTGATTATGTGGAGAATGAAGAATTAATGGGAAATAAAAAAACAAACAACAAAACAATAAAGAAACCTTATTTTGCCTCTCCCTGTTCCCATTTCTTTATAAGATATGAAATAGGAGCTATTTTCCTGTGATCCTGTTACATTCAGTTACCCTTCAGGATGGGACACAACCTAGTTCTCATGGTTTCTCTTTTCACTTATGACACCACTATAGAGCAGAGAGTGGATACAGTTTCCACCCTCGTGTTGCTTGAAAAAAGACTTGAGCATCCATGACAATGGGTGGTGAAATGACAAGCCCCTGTTGCCAGTGGAGTGAGATAACAAGTTATTGTTCTAAGGAGGAACAGAAACCGGTGTTTCACTTTTTATAGGCTGATTACCATCTTGACGGTAAAGTGGAACTAAAAGATCATCGTTTAGTAAGTGCACTGTCAGTCACACACGACTTAACCCTCACATAATCAGCTGATTCTTTTGCAATGAGGGCATCCAAATTTTTACCTTCATATTAAATTTTATCTTCATATTACCTTTATTAAAAATTTCTGAGTTACATGACCTCAGGGAGATTTAGAAATTTCTATGTTGAACACAATATTTTGAACTGCAATCAGATCAAGAAGAATCAGTGGATGACGTCAGCATGGGATAGCAGATAGAGTCACAATTGCAAGTGTTTTCTCCTTTAAGTATTCCTCTCTTCAAAGCATTAACAAAAGGGACATATCATACAGTGCTAAGAGAAAACCGTCACAAGCAAATCCAGTGCTTATATTTGGAATGGAATGATCCAATTATTTCTTCTCATATAGCTCGTTTCAGATATTGAAGCTATAGGTAGGAAGAGTATATGCCGTACCTGTCCTGGCCTCTGTGGGGTAGGATGGCTGGCTTCTCCCCCCTGAGTTGACGGACATGACGCTGAGGACGTAGTCTGTGTATGGCTGGAGCTCCACCATGGTACCTGGAGAGTTGCTTACAGCGCTCTCCTTAAAGAAATCACCTGTCTTTGACTCTGCCCTCAGGATGTAGCTGGTTGCCCCAGATACCTCTGTGAACTGAACAGTCATACTGTCGCTGTTTTTGGAGTAGGCTTGCCCAATGCTGGGTACATCAGGGGCTAAGGAGCAGATGGCACATGTCAGTCAGATAGATTCCAAAATAAAAGCTTTTCTTTTCATAAGAGAAGCACAATGTACCACTGAAAAAACAAAACAAAACAAACAAACACACAAAAACAAAAAACAAAAACTTTTGGACAAAAAACAAAATTTCAGAAAAATAACTCAAATTTGAGAAAAAGAATTCAGCTTTCAAGTTTCAAGTCATAATTTTGAGACAATAACCCAAACTGTAGATTTATGGATTACAAAATCTTTGTTGTTTTTTTTAGAAGCAAAAACAATTTTCCATAACAATGCCTTTAGGAGTGCTACTTACAGTATTACAGATGCAGTGGTTGACCACAACTACTAAATTTAAGTGTTTAAGTTCTCAAAAAATCTCCTTTTTACATTATAATTTACTACATGTAAAAAAATAAGCATTTACATTCTTATTGTATATATTTATTTATATGTTACTGACAATTTGCACAGTAAGATTTAATTTGAGAATTCTGAAATGACTGAATAGGGCTTCAGGTTATTATTTCCTTACATTTTCAGCAAAGCCTCTTGAGACCTGAGCCTTTGGCTGGAGTGGATTTTAAATTTCTCTTTGATATTCAAAGTTAGTTGAGTCTGATAAATATAAAACTTATTTCTTTGATAATATATAATAAATATATCCTCATATAAAAACAGTGGGTTTATTTTACAGCATACCACAAGTCACTCATGTTCAAAGTACAAAACCTTCTATTTAGCAGAATGCAGCACAAACTGCACAAAAGCCAAAATGTAATGTCTTCATATGAGGACACAGAGTTCAACATATGCAACATAATTATGTGCAACATAATTTGAAATAACCCAAAGAGTTGTCTGAAATGTTTTTCTGGCTGATGATATAAAAACCATGTATGATGGATGTATTTCACGTGTTTTATAAATATTAACTAGAACTACATAACAACACACAGTACAAGTATGTTTGGACAAACTATCTCAAAATGCACTAAAATAAATAAATACATTAACTAATAATGCAAAAAAGGTAACTTTAAATAATTTGATTACATAAATTTTTAATTTTGTAAATTTTCTATGTAATTTCTTTTACATAGATACACTGTAAAATGTTTCATTGAAGGGAATCTAGTCAAATTAAATATACTTAAATTAAATGTAATCAGTTGATACCAACCCCATTGTCCTTAACGACTAACTTTTTAGATAAATAAACCTTTGATTTTCTATATTTTAAGTTGTATTTTACTGAAAATTATTGCTTCATGTTTATCGATCAATAAAGGTTTGATCCTTCTTGTTTTTGTTGATGTTACCGACCTGTCGTCTCCTCAGTCTTTGCACTGCTGAGCACTCTGAGATTATTGTCCATAGCTTCTAACTGCATGGTGTACACCGTGTTTGGTGACAGGGAGTTAACGGAGCCCATAACTGTGTTGCCACTGAACTGAGCAAAGACGGGTCTTTCCGGGGAGTTCTTGGGGGTTGCTGTGATCTTGTAGGAACTGGCACCAGTGTGGCCGCTCCACTGCACTGTCATGCTCTTTGATGTCACCGTAAACACTGACAACCTGATGTCTGAAGGAAATAAAGGAGGAAGTGTGATTAAAGGAGTATGTGATTAATTTACATCTAAAAGTATCTTAAATATAAATGATCTCAAATATGAAAGAAGCTCTTTTACCATTTTGAGCCAAGCATATCTGAAAGTGAAAAAAAGTCAGTTTAATGACGGAAACAAGGAAATATCCTGTTGATGAAAGTCAGGAAATACAGTAAATTAAAGACAAGGGTATCCTTCCAAAGATAGTAAGCTACTGGTATTCCACATTACATCCCGAGGCAAATTATGCCCTGTATCACATTCTCAGAGCATGAGAGGCAGCAGGCTGCACATTACCTTCACTCAACACAGATTTCAGGACTGGTCAGTGCAGGTATTTCTTTCAGGTCGGAATGAATTTGTCTATTGAGGTACGGCTGGGCATGCCACACGCACCTGTTGAAAGCCGTGATACTCAAAAGGGCCTGTGTTCATATGTTTCAAAAGTCCTCTACTCCCTGCTCTCTATCTGGATTTATGCAGTATGCACAAAATCAAAACATTTTACCTCTGATGTGGAAAACACTGTAAATTACTTTGGTTTAAATTAACACTGAATGAGAAAATAAGAACATCTTACCCCAGTGAAGGTCAATAAAAACAAAAGCGTCAGCATCTTTAATTGCACCGTTCCCATGCCCTCAGTGTTTTTCTGCTATCCACTGCCTCAAGGTGAGATGCTGTTTCTCAAACCGATTTCAGAGAAGCAACTCGCTCTAAAATATTTTACTTTTATTCTCTTTCTATCTACCTTCCTCTCTCTCCAACATGAAATGATAGGTGTGTTATTGTTTCAGCAAATACCAAAGAGCCCACAGGCTGTAACTCCTCCCCTCAGGGGTGTCCGTCTGTCTCTTGCCTATCAGACCTAGACAAGGGAGCTCACCTTTGTTAGACGAGGATGCTGATGATAACACTTGCATAACAAATGAATGTTCATCTTTGCTAGTCTTTATGGTGTGAATGAAAAAAATAAAGATGATACTTTTCTGTATTATTGAAAATCTTACCTATCCCCACAAAAGAAGGTTACAGTATATCACATTCCACTGAGGCGTGGCGTGCTCTTTTGTGGGAACTGACCTCAAACTTTTAATTTAGGACAACATGTCCTAACGTTGATTCAGAGTATTGTCAGCAAATCTATTGCACAACTGAATGCATTATCTGATATGATTTGCATCCACATTTTTCTTTTCTTATTTAGTAACGCTTTTTGTTAAGCTTATGTGTTAAGGTTAAAAAATTGATATACAGTTCAGCCAATATAAAAAAAGTGCTCACAACAAAACTCCTCTCTCTACCTCAACCAGCCAATTTAAAAGACCATTTCTGACCTTTAGAAAGTTTGCTTCTAAATGGAGGTATCAATATATATCATCACATAATACTAACAACAATGGTGATCTCAGTGATCACTGATTGTTTTGTTCAACATTAACATCACCAAATAATACTAATTGCCTTCAACCTAAATGTGACCGCAGATAATGATTTAATAAAACATTCTGAATATTTTCAGATCAGCATATTCTATGCAAAGTTAACACTGGAAATGATCACATAGGACCAGGAAGAAGGACGGCGTCACAGTCTGGGCTACAGTCTTTGTGAAGGTTGTGGTGTGGACCCTAAAGCAGACAATGTAGAGGTGGGACTGAACTTAACAAAAAGCATAAACATAAATCAAATGAGGAAACCAACAAAAGAGCTAACATTAAACCTAAACTGGGAAGAACTAAATACATGAAACCTGGAAAACTTGGAAATACAGGAGGACTCTACACATTGCAGGTCAACAGGTTAACAGACAACCAGACAATGAACACAGGAAAACTCACACAATGTATACATATGAGGGTGACGAGGGAAGTGGAAACACATGTGGAACACAGCTGGGACAAATACATATAATGACACAGGAGGAAGCAAAATCGAACACAGTCAACACAGGACGCGAGGCTGTCAAAATAAACAAAACTCAGAGGCAGATTAGACGCACGGCTCGATACTGGGACCAGGGGAGAAACAGGGAACACAAAATGGGAGATAAAACACAGAGACATGACTGGGACAGGGGAATGAGGGAGTGAGAGACACGAAGGGGAGAGAGGGAGCGAGGGACAAAACGGGCTGTCCCTCGGGTGAGGACATACATTAACGCACATGACGCACAGGGAGACATGGAATGAAACACAAGGAGGGAGCATGTAAAAAGAAAAGGGAGACAACATGCAAAGGCATGACTGGGACTCGGGGGATGAGAAAGTGAGAGACCCAGAGAGGGGGAGACGTAAACACAGATGACACGACAGACACATACCGGTGACACAGAGGAGGGACCGAGACACAAGGGGAACATAATAAACTAAACCGGGGATAAAAGGGAACTCCAGAATATGGAAAGAATAAACTCTAAACTAACTAGTGGAAGCTAAATCATGATTATAATACAAAAAAAACACTCACAAAAACACAATAAACTCCAAAGGCGGGGTCCAAGACCCAGAACTATGACAGACAGACACTTTAAACCACAAATGTATTTCAATTCCATACACCCAAACCTGTGTTTCCTGTAGTGCTGTCATGTTAGAGCTACAGAAGAATCCAATTTCATACTCAGAGACCATCCAACATAAGGTATATATGTTCACAACCTCTCAGCACTTCAGGCAGTTGGATTTCATCAGTTTATGCGGTGGGTTGCTGTTAATGTGATGATAATTTTGGACTTGAACTGTTCATTTTGCAGGGTGGAATGACTGTAAAGCATAAATATCAGATTGAAATTTCTCTGATTCATGCACTGTCAAATGTGCATATTTAGGTTAAATATATACATGCACCCCCACATATATTTTGTTAAATGTCCCTTAGCAAGTTACACTTCCACCAGATGATTTTGGTTGCCATCAAGAAACTTCTGGCATAATTCTGGCTAGGTATTTGACCACTCTTTTTGGGAGAATGCAGCTAAGTTTTAGAAGTAGTTCACAAATTTTCAGTAGAGGTTGGGGTATTGGGAAGGTGATTAAAATAGCTTAATGTTAGCCTGCTTCATCCTTTGTAAAATGAGTTTTGATGTGTGTTTGGTATCATTGTCCTGTTGGAACACCCAAACATGTTCAAGTTTAATACATCTTGCTGTTTTGTATTTAGGTTAAGCTCTTCTTTATTATTCCATCCACTTTGAGCAATGTTCCAGTACCACTGGCAGCAGAACAGCCTCTCCACAGCTGTTTCAATGATCTTATGTGTGAAAGCCTCACCTTAATGCCTGCAAACATACCTTTTGTCATTGTGGCCAGATAACTCAATCTTTGTCTTGGATGACCATAAAGTTTTTCTTTTGAAGCAGGAGCCTCTTCCTTGGTCAGCTCCCTCTCAATCATGATGATGTAAAACTGGCTTCATTGTGGACAATGATGTGCCGGTGTTCCAGTGTTGTTCCAGAACATCTGAACCAAATACCTCTCATCTAAGGGTGCCATTTTGTGTCGTCTTCCAGGCCTTGACAAAGTGGTGACACATCTGAATTACTTATACTTAACAAAAATTGTTTGAATTAATGATCTTGGAATCTGCAGTTGTTTAAAAATGGCTCCAAGAGAGATCTTCCAAACTAAATCTACAATTCTCCTTAGATCTACACTGAATTAATTGGGGTTTCTGATTGTTCAGAGTAACTGGTCAATTCACTAAGTGCTATCAAACAAATCATTTTATGCTGGCAAAAAGAAAGAAACAGTTCTAGTAAACCATGACTACTTATTAAAACTTAACAGGCCTTGGCCTTGTCAAGTTAAAAGACACTGTTTAACTTTCAGAGCCACAATTAAAATTGAGTGTATGTATATATTTCAACCTGTATGGATACTTGTGACCCTGTGTAGTTTAGAGAAAATCCAAAATAAATTCAGTAGTGTAACAAATTCTTGCTTTTTAAAGTCAATAAAGATGGGTGGCTTGGACATTTTCAAAAAAGTTCAAAGAAATCATTAAAAGCCTAAGATTGCCATGAAACTCCAAACTTCTGATCACAACTGTAAATCATAAATATTTAACTTAGTTTATCTCCTAATATTTAATTTGAACATTTATGTCCCACCTTTGCACCCCAGAGTTGCTCAGTAGCCCACCAGGAAAGCTAGCCCCACAGTTTGGTAACCAGTGGCCGACACCACGGCCAGCTTCACCTACTTTGGGAACAACTGTTCAGGAATGTTGTTTGGACACTTCTTTTTCCATGATTACCTCCAGAACAACAATGAAATTCAGTACTTTAAAGCAACAAAAACTGAGCACAGTCTGGCACCAGTGGGCTACGGCAGTGACGGGAAAAGAAGCACAAAGCTGCCTGATAGAAACTAGATGCGAGAAGGCACTGTTTCTGTAGCACCTACAGGCCAGCAGCAATGGGCATTAGCGCTGTCAGATGAGCACAATAAGGAAAAGGACAAAAGTTGATTTGAACTGAAGACAGGTTTTGTCCTGAAAAACAATGTGACCTGACACAGATTAGATGTGTCTCCTTTTCCATGTTGGTGTGTATCCTTCTAGGGAAGAAAGTAAAATAATAGAAGGAATACCAGGGTGTTCAGTAACATATAGCATTGTGAAAAGATAAAGTTTACATTTATTGCTCCATATCATAAGTGACATTGTACTGCATCATTAATGTTGGCTTCACTATCACACTATGCCTCACAGTATTATATCTGAATACATTTTGGGCACCAGTGAGATAGAAATGTTATTTATCTATTAAAATATTTACTGATGTTTTATTTTTTTTCTTTTATTTATTCATTTTTTAAATTCACAGGTAAGATTTGAAGGTTTTACTCTGAGATTGAAGTGATCTCACCTTTTTCTGTTTAAAACAAAACAAAAATAAGCTTATCAGGTATCCTATGAACTGGCAGATGGATGATGGATGAACTCCTGGTGTTTCCTTCCACCTAGTGGTTGCATGTGATGCAGTTTCCTTTGTAGCTTAGCCTTAGCCAGATCTGCAGACAGCCTCCTGGCCTTGCGGTCAGTGGTTCACTTTATGTTGTGAACCATCGTCTATCTTCCTCCTGAAAACCCAATAGGAACTTTCCCTTAAGCTGAATAAAAGTCATGTATTTCACATAAAAGACTTGCTTCTTTCTCAAGATGGACAACAAATGTTCTTGTATATAAAGAAAACTGATTTCATCTTATAAAATTAGACATTTGACCTTGCTCCTGCTGCATGTGATTTTCCTGCTGCCAGCATTAAAAGGCACATGTTTGTTTACTTGTTTTCAGTTTATTTCAATCACGTGAACAATACAGAGAAAGTGATGTAGTTAAAGAGAGGAAAAAAGAGATGCTATACAAAATAAAGCAAAACACAATTCAACATTGCTTCACCTATTCTGCTTCATTTATATATCGAAAAGGAGTGGACATGAAAGAAAAAAGGAAAAAAAAGAGATGAGGCAACACTGGAAACCTCTTAGTCAACGGGAGCTGGGTTTGCTGAGTGTGATCTTCTCCAGTTGCTTTCATGTGACTCAATGATGAAGATGATGAAGGTATGCGTGCCAGCATTTCAGAAAGCAGTCCTGATTATGAGAATGTGTAACTGCATAATGCCAGAAGAGGTATGGATGTGATGCTCTGAACAGTTAAGCACCTTGAGGCGACTCTTTTTGTGATTTGGCGATGTGTAAATAAAATTGAATTTAAGAAATAATAATAACCAGTGTTGAAATACTCTTGAAATATACTTTCTTTTTGTTATTAGACAGCTAGATGTTGACCACATACAATGATACAACTGTTAGGCTATTTCATAGTATATTTGTTTTTGTGATGACCTCCTTAAATTTTAATCCTAGTGGTCTAGAATATTTACGTGTGATGTAGCGAGGTTAGAAGGTGGATGGGGAGGCTTGCTTACTATTGACTCGGAGTCCATTGTTTCATAATTTTTTCATAATAACGTGCATGATTTACGACATGATTTTTCACATTGTTGTAATCCAGCAATATTTGTTTCACAGTAATTAATGATAAACTGACAATACAGATTCCACAGATTCAATCATTCCAGTCCTGAGATATGTTTTCCTGCCACTGATTCTGCTTTTGGAGAACATTGCCCTTCATTTCTACTATAAGGTACATCAGAGTAAATAACTGCATGTATTAAACTGAGTGGTAGCTGTGATGTGTAGGAACAGTAACATGGATTGTGTACCGTCTCTCCAGGTCATCAAAGAGCAGAAATCAGACAAAAAGGAGAACGCTGAGATGGATGTTTCCAGAGCTGAAGAAGTGGAGGCCGAGGAGGAAGCTGCCCAAGAAATAGAATAAAATGTTACACACACACACGCACACACACGCACACACACGCACACACACGCACACACACGCACACACACGCACACACACAGACACACACAGATGCCTTCAGAAAGAAAAAAAAAAGTTGCACCTCAATCAGATGCTTTTAGCAGCCATCAACAAGCTTTGGTTGGATATTTGACAAACTCTTCTTGGCGTAATTGGTAGAGTAACTTTAAACAGATCTACCACAATAGTGCAACTCCTCTGCTGCATTTAATGTCCAGTAGAAACTCTTAATAGCATTAAATGATCATAATTTTTCCATCAGCTTTCGTAAACCCCTTTACACATATATAAACATAAAGTTATTATTTTTAAAATGTAAAATAAACGGATAAAACTTTACAGTCAGTTTGACCATTCAGACATTTTAAACTGCAAATCACCAAAACTGTTTCCACTAAACATTTCTTCATTCATCCATTTTAATCTAATCTGCTAAATAGATACAATTAAAGTGTATTAGACCAGTGTTAACTTGATGGATGTGCATGGGTATGTAACTTATCAGCTGTTTGGGCTAAGTTTTATTGGGGCTGGGAAGTTGTCTATGGAATTTTGGGACAAGACTGAGCCAATAGGAGCAAAGTCATGGTGCCTTCCTGAAAACAGCACATTAGATGACTACCCAAAAAATTCAGTCTCTGCGTATGTGAATTCCATACATTTAAGGGTTTCCTACTTGTTATTCAGTTTCTGTTGCTTCTTTTTAAACCTTCAATTTGTTTCAAGGAAGAGAGGACATGCTCACACGGTTACTAAAAAAAAAAAAGACTGATATTCCGGTGTCAGAGTTTTCATGAGCACATCTCTGTGCTAAAAACTGTTTCTCTGACTTAGCCGACCTAAATAAACTAAACAAGCATGTTCTGGCTTGTCAGATCATTGCATCAAGTATTACTTTTGCAAATGTTGAAGTTACACTTTGTTATGAATTCAGCATGATGGCACGCATTTTGCAGATGTCTTAACAACAGTTTTAGTAACATACTGGTGCCCACTTTTAAAAACAGATTTTAACAGTAATGTAAAAATGTTAAAATGATTTGTGACGAAAACACATCAATGGCATTCACTAAGGAAGATTTACAGACAGGGAAAGATGGAGGGTTGCTGCTTGTCTTTGTCTTGGCTCTTATTTCACATCATTAAGAGCTAATGCAAATGAAGCCCGGTGTTCCACATTAACTGGCGTCACAAATTAACTGGTGACAGTCCAACAGATGTGTGGTAGACTTGCTTTTCAGGAGCCGCTACCGACAAACCAGCAAATAAACACTGAATATTTCATGTGTGACATTACCTTATTGTCAGTCTTATTGCTCTTGAACTGTTGTGAGTTTACCTGGTGATATTCTCACCCAAACATAGGACAGCAAGAGTCAAAGAACTGGCAACTCTTGTCTTCGTTAGCATCCCTCCTGCCTTTTGTTACTCCAATTTCAGCGTTTTCATCTCACAGCTAAATCGTGCAGTTTACTTTGTCCATCCATTCGCTTCCGCTTATCCTTTTCAGGGTCGCGGGGGGCACTGGAGCCTATCCCAGCTGTCTTGGGAGAGGCAGGGTACACCAGTCTGACACATATACACAGGCAATTTAGAGTTTCCAATTAACCTATCCCCATTAAGTGCTTGTCTTTGGACTGTGGGAGAAGGAGGACCCGGGGAGAACCCACACAAACTCCACACAGAAACGCTCCAGCCTGATGGCGGAATTGAACTCAGAACCTTCTTGCTGTGAGGCAACAGTGCTAACCACCAAGCCACCGTGCCCCAGTTTACTTTGTGTGCACTTGACTTGATTGCACTCGACTGCAGTCAACTAGTGCCACCTGTGGCAAAAAAGTTCCCTTATTTATAGCCTCCTATAAATAAGGGAATGTGGCCAAGGGGGGAATTAACTGTTTCAGTGACATTATCCAACAGCTTTTAGCTGGCATATCTCAGTGTCGTGTGCAGTTTCACCTTAAAACAAGAGGAGGACAATGGAAGACCTGACAGGAGTCAGAAACTACAGCAGATGAACAGTGTCTGAAAGTCATGTCATTAAGAAATAGCAAAAATATTCAATAGCGAATATTGACTTTCAAGCTTGTTAGAATTGTACAAATACTATTTTTGTCTTATGTGTTATATTGCTACATATGTTTGCACATGCTTCAATAAATAACTGAACCTATTAACCATTTTACTAGCAAATTATACTCAAGACTCACATCCATGCAGCTTCCAACGTAAAATATATCAAGTGTGAGAACAGAGCAGACAGCAGAGACACAGGATGTCAGTGAGAGAGATAAGGGTATGAAAGGCTAATAAACCTGAGATGTCTGCATGGGTTGTGTGATGTTTGACTTTGAGCAGAAGATTTTTTTAACCAAATTAAACTGTCAGCATTTTATTGCCACAGAAAAGCCGAGTCCACAAGTTTACAAAGACTATACACAATACGCTGTTTAAAGAAAACAAAAACAAACTTATCACATCTGTGAATCAGATATACTGCAATTAAAATATATTTTTTAAAGGTATCAGGCAGCAAGATGAAAGTATAAACTCATTCACAGCCAGTGTCCTGGTGTTTCCTTCCACCTAGTGACTGCATGTGGTGCAGTTTCCTGTGTAGCTGAGCCTTAGCCAGATCTGCAGACAGCCTCCTGGCCATGCGGTCAGTGGTCCTCTTCATGCTGCGAGCCATCTCAATTGCCTGGTCCAGAGTCCTGTTCACGTCTTCTTCCTAGAAAACCAAAGAAACTTGTCCCTTAAGCCAAGTAAGACTTGTGTGTGTCACAGTAAAGATCTTTTTGTAGGATGTACAGCAGATGTTCTTCAATATAAAGAGAACTGGTTTATTTGATTTGCATTAAAGGTTAAAACATTTGACCTTGGTCCTGCTGCGTCTGCTTGTCCTGCTGCCAGTCTTGAAAGGCACCGATGATGGAGACGGTGTCCGCTGAAAGTACACATTGCTGGGCAGTAGTGCTGTGTCTGACTGAGTGGAACGTTTTCTGTGATGGGACATGGACTGCAGCGGTGGCTCTCTGAATTTATAGCTGGATTTGACAACAGGTAGCAAGAAAGAATGATTTATCCCAAGAAAAACGATGAGGTGTACAGCTGATAAAGATCTTTACCAATGCAGCGCTTGTGTTTTACCTGGCCGGCAGACTGCAGGAGGAGCCGTAGCTGACCTGCAGCAGAGGCTTCTGGAGAAACGAGCTGGAGAGTAGAGACCATCTGTCCTTGTAGTATAAACTATTCGTGACGACTGTTAATCACAAAGACATGACAAACATTGTGCTGTACACTAGCCTGTACACTATTCTTCCAGATAACAGTAATACATGGTTGTTTACAAAGGTCTGTTTCATCACTCATTAAATCAAAACCTTGATGAACAAAACCTGACATGACCTACTCTGTGGTCTGAAGTCAGACATCCCGTCGTCCTCTCCTTTTAAACTGCAGCTTTTCAACCCAGAAGTTTCCAGTGAGCGGCCTCCCTCTGTCCACACAGCAGGACAAAGTGAATGTTCAGTTTAAAGACCATCAGACAGAAAATTATCCAAATAAAGTGAAAAATTTTCACTATTCTGCTGTGACTCTGACCTCCTTTGGGCTGGACCGCCTGCTGACGTTTAAACTGAAACTCAGGTGCCGAGGATTCGACTCTGCCACCTTTTCTGCTCCCTGCTGGTGAACTGTGTAACTGCAACATTATCTCAGAGCCGCTTGTTTCACTGCTGTCTGTGCCTGGAGAGCAAACAAACAAATTAAGTTAAAAGGATTAAGTAACATCTGCATGCATACAAATCAAGGCTGGGAAGTGACGTTAGAGCCAGACAGGTGGAGTTTACACTATTTTATCTCCATGCATGGGGGGGGTCTACCTTTGCTCTGGCTGGGGTCCATGTCTGATGAGATCCAGTCGTCCATCCTTGCCTGACTGAAACTGAGGTTACTCACATCTCTGCTGCTGATATTCCCCACTCTACATGTTATGATACAAATAATCAGTATGAGCAGGTATTTGGACTCTGAATGGTTATTGCTGTTTATGTTTATCATGAATCTGAAATTCTTACTTGTTAGTTTACTAGATATGATATATGTCACTATCAACATGATAAAAATTCACAAAATGTCCATCTTTCATTCACTGAGCATTGTCCCACCTGTTACAGGCTGGACCTTGGTAAGTTCTGGTTCTGGACCTGCACTCCTGACGCTCTTGTCTGTATTTTGAGGTGAGATAGTCCATCTTCTGAGCTAAGTGAGGTAATTGCACTAAGCCCACCTCCAGGTCCTTCTTTAGCCTAGACACCTCCGACTGTAAGGCCAGGATAGCCTCACTGGTCACACACGAGCGACATAGAAATTTAAATGTTCACAAAACGGGAAACAAAAGGTCATGATTAACGTTCCAGTAGATATGGGCAAATATTTAGCTTAAATGCTGACTGCTAGAACAAAGCGACATACTTGTGAAACCCCTTCAAAACAAAAAAAGGGAACAACTGTTGGCTGCAGTAACGAAGGCGAACGGGTGAAACTCAGATGAGCCGTTGTTCAGTGGAGAGCTCTAAGAATTCAGAGGGTTCAAAAGGGGCCTTCAACTGTAATTATTTGCAGTAGATTGAAGTAACAAAGCATTTATTCCCATAAGCTTTATAACCAGTTGTCTGCTGCCACTTTAAAGGTGCAAGACCAAAATTCAGAAACACTGGATGACAAAAGAAAAAAGAACTCCTGTCCTGCTTTATTTTCAATGAGAGAGTTTGTGAATAATGAAGAAATAAAGCCAGTCTCAAACTTTAGGGTCATGCTAGTGTGTCTCTATTCCTGTTTTGCTGGCCCCTATACCATCTCTGTTTCACCATGTCTGTGCGTGTATGAGCTACACAGCAGAAGACAAACAAAACAACAGCAGACTCTCACACTGAAAGAAATTAAGGAGTTCAACAAATTAGTATAAAAAGCAAGAAAGTCATAATTAGTCATAATTAGTTTGGGCTAAATGTCCTACACTGCCCTCTGGCTTTAACTTTTATTTCTTCCTAAAGGGGCTGAGCACCAACACTTTCAAAGAGCATAAGTCCCACTTCCAAAAATTAAGCAGAAAAGCTCAAACTGCCACTTTATTTTGCTGCTGTTTTAATGTTTAAATATGCAGACTCTTCAAAACTTTACCCACAGTGGGTTAACATTTGAATTCACAGCAGTGCAGTGATTATTCACTAACACTGGTGTTTGTTTTCAGCATACTGACCTATTACAAGAGCAGGAGTGCAGAGGGCTGCCTCTGCCATCAGTGTCCATGGAGGTGCCGAGTAGAGGTTGAGATACAAGGTGACGGTGCTGAGCAGGGAGGCTTTGGTCGGATCCTGTTTGGTCAGTGGTGGAGACGAGGGACTTTAGCACTGACCAGAGAACATGACATAAAAAGTGAACATGCAGTGATGGAGATTACTCGCCTTGCAGCATGGCTGAAGGTTTCTTAGTGGTACTCTCCACCCACTGGTCCACTGCAGCTGCTGCTCCACAGTGTTGTGTTAGGACAGGTGGGTGGGGGCTGGCCCGCTGGTAGCCAGTGATGGCAGCTGAGTGGATGGCTGTCTGCAGGTTGGAGCACGAGTCTTCACTGTCTGAGCTACTTAAACCTTCTTTCTGGGACAGCACACTGCAGAAGCAAAAGCTCAGCTTAAGGTATTCACATGTTAGGCTCATGTGATATGTAGATGACGGTGAACCAGTCATTAAAATAATCTCACTCACACCTTTCTGGAAGCAGATTTGGTTGAAATGATCCCAAGCCCAACTGATTCAAGTAAGAGCTCCCAAATCCACTGTCTGTCTCTGAGCTCACCATTCTCTGTGCATCAATAACATGGTTTTAACCAAAAGACATCCATGAAAATTTGCATTGCATGACATTTTAATTGTGGGGAAGAGACAGCAGCAATCAAACAGGCTAGCTTTCATCTGCAACTGACCTGCGAGGCACATGAGGTGTTGACATCAGGCTCTGATAGGCTGTGGCTCTCCAAGCCTCTTGGTGCATCAGAGGAAGAGGAGACCTCCACTGCCAGATCACGTTCATCCTTTTGTCTGGACACACTATCCTTGATGCTGTGGCTGCAGGACGAACAAGTGTTTACTGTATAAAATCTAAATGTAATGAAGAGCAGTGGTTTTGTTTCAAAACTTAGATTTTAACAGTAGGACATAAAAAGCATTATGAGAAAAAGACAGCATGATAATATATATAATTGAGCATGATATTAGATAGAATATGCAAAAACAGCCCTCTTACATTATGAAGACTTAAATGTAAAATTAAAAAACAGCTTAAAGAAGCCAAAACAGAGAGTCAGTCACCTCACAGGCACAACACTGACCTGATGACTGTCCACTGCTCATGTGAGGTGGTCTTGTTTCCACACAGGTAAGCTAAGATGTCACTGTGATCTGCCACCTCTGACAAACCAGAGCTCCTCTCCTCCTCCTCATCCTCAGCTGTAAAGACATCAAGTCCTACCAAGGAGCCCAGCGAGTCCCTAAAACAGGCCAGAGAAGAATACTTGCACACAGACACAAGCACTCCCTTCCCTCTGCACTGTGCAACCCAACACCAGCTCTGTACCCGAAACACTACCTGCCCACAGGAAGGCTGAGATCTAACAGCACAAATACACACGCATGCACCGCTCACAGCATAAGCAGATAGCCTGGGTAAGGTTGTTTATTACAGTATACTTATATCCATCCAATTCATTTTTCATTTTTCACCACAAGTGCCACTATGCTGTATATTAGCTGCATATCGGAAACTATAAGGATGTCATATTCATAAATATTAGATAAAAGAAAGATTTAAAGTTCAAGCTTTAAGTTTAAAACCTAAACATTAGACTGCAAAGAAGAAATGTATTGGTACCGGGACTGGCAGCTGCTATGTCCAGAGTTTTTCACTAGAGCGTCAGTAGTTACGAGCTCACTGCTCTGGTCTGATCCACCATTCATCTGAAGCTCACTGCCCCCCTCTGCTTCTTCTTCTTCTGTGTCCATCTTACAACTTTTCCCCTGAAGCATAAAAGTTATTGCAAACATATGCACATACTTAGCATCTGTACCAGGGAAGGATTTGTCACAAATGAAGATGCAGGGCGTGGATACAAATAAGTATCGCTATCATATCAACAGAGCTGAGCGGATATATTTAAGCCTGAAAGGCAGCATGAGCACTGGAGAATATTATCATTTCTTTATTTTTAATTTATATTTTTGACTTTAAAAGACAGAAAGCAGCCTTCATGAAAATGCAGCGATAAAAGTGCACTCCAAGAAAAAAATGCAGACAAGGTGACCAGTGAATAGTGTGGCAAAAACATTAGAAAATTTTCTGTGTGTCTGTTACCTCATGCAGGGAAGGTGGAGGTGAAGGTGTGAACATGCAGACAGGAGTGGGTACAGTCGTAGACGTGGGAGTGGATGTTGAGTGAGGAGGAGGAATCTGATCACACACGTTTTTGTCTATGATCTCCTTAATGTCCTCAAGATGCATGCCTATCCTGAATATGTCTCCTTCCACTAGTCTGCACACACACACATAAATGGGTGCACAAACATGATACTGACACACTTACAGCTGCCACCCTGGGGTCTCTCTGACCTGTTAGCATCAAAAGTGCCAGTGTTCCTGGATAAGCCCATGTAGTTCTGCATCTCCAGAGCTCTGTGCTCCTCTTTCTTACTGATGTATTTTCTTTCCAGCTGGTCCTGAGCCTCCATCATGCTCCTCAACATCTGCAAAAGGATAAGTCTATACTAATGCACATGCAGAAAAATAGCAGGCCCTAAATTGTGCTTGAAACCCTAAAGCAGTTTACCTTACATGTAGGAGGTAAAGGATCCTTACCATTTGCTTTTCTTCTGTGCCTACAGCCATGTTGCTCACAGTAAATCTAAATTCATCCACCTGAAGAGCAGAAGGTTTGGAAATGTTTAAAATATGTCTGTGTTTAATTGTAAAATAGCGGTAGTCATTTTCAAACACACCTTCTCCATGAACTGGCTGATGATGTCTCTCAGCTCAGCGGTCATCCTTTCCCCGTCACTGGGATTTTCCTGAAGCCCGCTGGGGGAAGCTGCGGTCGCCTCGTTAATGGTGCTGTGGAACGCTGATTCAGCTTTTTCATTTAAGCTTTCTGAAAACAGGCCAACATGGGAGTCATACACACTCAACATAATTAAGGTAATAAATTATGAATAAAATGTTCCTGATACGTCCTCTGGGATTTGTACTGCATACACTTTTGCTTTTTATTTGTTTGTGTTTTTTAATGTCTATGTAAAGCACTTTGAATCACCTTGCTGTTGAATTGTGCTATATAAATAAACTTGCCTTGCCTTGCCTTACACTTTTAAAATATGAATGCCAATATAGCTTTATTTGGGAATATTACTCATTTTTATAAATGACACTGTCCAGCACCAAATGCATGCAGGCCGGATCATTAGCTCAGCCAGAGGCGAGGCAGCGTGAGGGACCCTCTGCTGTGATTAGCTGTTAGGGTAAGTTTGAGTTGGGTCAGAGGTAATCTCATCTAGCTCAAACCACTGGGCTAGTAATAACATCACTACAGAGGCCCACAAGATCATGGCAACACCAACTTTGGAGTCCCTCGCAATAACTTGTGTGTTACCTATCTAGCCTCGCCTATGGTTTTCAACAGCTGTGCTGCATTACTATAAAGTATTATTCAAATTATTAAACTGCAGTTAGAGTCAGTACAGCCCTCGCTGCCGCTGCATGCTGGGGCTCAAATCTGCACCACTGCGTTTACAAGGAGTGCTAGATTAACTGGTTCTGCAGGTTTATTATAACTGCCGTAGAGACAGACTGTAGCTGTGATTACTGCAGCAGGTTCAGAATAACATGCCACCTTAACTCTGAATTCAACATGACTGTTATTATTTTCTGTGACATTTTACACCAATTTTTATGTGCACGCAGTGATGGATCCACTGCTCGAGTCACCGCCTAAGCTCCGCAGGCTCAGATGCTACTGTAGCTGTCCACAGCAGTGCAGGTTAAACCACACTGGCAGCTGGAGGACAACAACAGTGTCTGTAAACAGCTTCAATCACCACAGCCAGGCTGAGCAGCTGCAGCCGTGCTCACAGCCAGCAGCTGGTTACTCTAAGAGAATGGCCTTAAAATGAATAAAGAGTGCAAACACATCATGGCACATTTCATTTCTGTAGTATTAACCCTTAACATTCTGCGTCTTATAGCTGGACAGGACCCACACACCGACTGTATGGAGGGATCAGAATGAATGTGAAGTATTTTGCTCTTCCATGTAAAATATTTGTCAGGCAACACAAAACTAAGGCAAAATACTGGAATAAATAAAATACTCAATCTATTTTCTGGCTAAAATGACAACAAACTGGAGAACAGCTGCTGGCCTGAGCACAACATGCCTTTAACGTAGTGTTTAACTTGAATTTGTAATCATTCTGTTTCAATAAAGATGCACAGGCCTAGTTTGTCATAAATATTCAGTTAGTTTTTCAATTTCGTTAAAAGGTTTCATTTAAAAAAAATTTAGCATCTGATCTGATCACTCTCTGAGGAATCCAGTCAGACCTTATTCATGTAGCAGAAGGAAGTTAACCTTTCATGATATCAGATGTCGGACACTGAGCTATCATACCTGATGAGGGAAGATGCGGAGCTTTGTATCCAAGATGGCTCCCCTCAGCTAACTGCTCCTGATCTTCATCATCATCCTCTAAATAAAGCATGAGTTCTGAGGAGGGCTGATTCTGTGAAAAGAAATAAATACCTTTGTATCTTACATTTGATGTAACTAATGTAACTAATTTAGCACAGGCCTGTGTGAATTACACCAGGAAGAAACCTTAGAACTTACATTGGTTCCTAGTCTCATCTGATCTATGAGGTTCTCTGCCTCTGCGTATTTGGTGAGTAATTTATCATATTCAGCCTAAAGAAAATCGAGACGATGGATGTTAGAGCTCTATCTGAGAAAACAGTAATGCAATGCTGAGAGAAAATGTAAGCTAATGAAACTGAAAGTCTAAGGTTCATTTGCAATGCAAAGATATGATCTGAATACTTTCTACCTGCAGATGGTGCACCAGTGCAGAAGGAGGGTGTTTTTCTTCATCTTTAAAGACATTAGCTTTCCCGGCTGGCAGGACTGAGTCCTCCAAGACTCTGCTGATCACCTCTAACATGCCTGTGGAAGACTGAGCTCTGTGAATGGTGCTAGGGCACTGAGGAAGTGATCTGGCAGGGGTTTTGGGGATTTTCACTTTAGGGGCAACCTTGGAGAAGTCAGGGAGCGGGTAATGGACTTGGCCTTGGCCATACTTCATCTCGCTGAAGGATCGTGTACGTAACAGAGGAACTCTCCGAACCTGCTCTTCCTCCTCATCTGCTTTGTCCTGCTTCACTTCATCTGCACTGAAATCCCCACTGCTCTGCTTAGAATCTGTACTTTCAGAGTTGGACGTGCTGTTTGCATGAGCACCGGATGTGAAATTAGGAGTCTTCTTTTCTATCTGCTCTTCTGAACTTTCTTTTGTTGATGCAGCATTACTCTTTTCATCTGAGCTCTCTGTGTGGTTATTATTCACTGCTTTGCTGTTGTGTGTTGGAGCCCGGCTAAAAACACTGTCGTCTGCACTCTCCAGCAGGGACACCTCTGGCAGGGTCTCTGCCTCAATCAGCCTACCCAACCGCAGCAACTCTTCCTGGGAGAAGTGTCGCAGCAATAACTGGTTAATGTCTGCAGCACCAGGATGCGGTCCACCAACCTCACTTTGCTTGGAACCATCAAAAACGTTGTCCTGCTTTGTGCTGGTATCTTCTTGCACCAATTCAAACTGGCCAGAAAAATCAGGACTTGCATCAACAGTGTGTCCTCCATGAGAGCTAATGCTTCCCTCAGAGGAATCTTTCTTGTTGAAGTAAGGGCTTCCAATGTCGCCATCATATGGCAACTCCTCCTGATCCTCATCACTGGTATTTTGTCCAGCGTCCTCACTTCCCTGGTTTATGGGCAGCTCATTTTGCATGGTGTTTGGTCTTTGAGAAGACACATGTAAGAGGTTTCTCTTGGACCTGCTCTCTACAACCCTCCCACTCTGACTGCCGACAGTGCTCTCTGAGGAGGAGCCATTCAAGCCAGACAGCTCTGCGTCCCCTGCAAATTAAAAACCCAAATACCATGAAAACCTAATTACAGGGTCATGCTGATTTCATTAAATTAGCTTGCCGTGATCTTTAAGGCTAATGATGAGAGTGAAAACTAATTCATGACTTTGCAAAAACAGTATATATGTCATCGCATTTGTTTTGTCACACTGGAAGTGAGCAAAACACATAACAGATGTTTAACATTTTTCATGCCAACATATTTCTAACAAAACTTTTCATTCTATACGCACCAAGTCACCTTAGTATGCTAAAAAGCTTTCTACTGACACAATAAACAACAGTGCCTGTAGGTCTTACCACTAAGATGGATGCTTGATTCAGAGGCAGCAGACTCTGCCTGGGACAGATGTAAGGCCAAAGAACTCTCCAGATCACTGAAGTGGAGACTTTCATCCTCACTGAGATCAACAAAGAAGCTCTGCTCAATGCATTTTTCCCACAGCACTATGGGCCTGTCCTCCCCCTGAACATTCTCATCCGACTCTCCCGGGTCTCCCTCCATGGACTCTGCAACAGAAAAATGGATGCACTGTTCAACATCTCCTCACCTCTGTTAAGAAAAAAGGAGGGTGAGAAAACTGAACGAAGCACCATTCATCTCTTAGCAACGCAACCTGCAAAGTGACAACACTGGATCAAAAACCACCAAGGTGTCAATTATTCAACAATCAATACAATGTGTGTACAGAGGATTGCGTGCCACGAGGGTGTAAAGTTTTTTGAGTTAATTATGTGCTTGGATGAAACACACTGCTGTCTGACAGCAGCAGAAGGCCTATAAATAAATAAATATTCATTCATCTATTTCATTTAGAAATAAATAATTGCTTTTAAAAGGGGTTTTCCTTCATAGAATAGAATTTTTTAGTAGAAAGTTTTAGTATCAGTGACTTAAAAATTCAGACACAACATGGCTGATGAGGCACTGATGGATGTGAATACTGAGATTTTCAGATGTGCACAAGACTGTGAGTCAACTGCTTTCAAAAAGATGTGTTTGTATTGTAAAACCTGTACTGATTTTCCTAAATCTTACATCTGACCCATGCCCTCCATACAATAATAATAATTTAAAAGACTTAATCCAACACTGAAACTATTAAAAGCTAAACTATATAGATACACTCTGTAAACTAAACTGAATTAAAAACAAAAAATCTAATTAAATAAAAACCTAATTAGAAAATACAATATCACAACGACTCTGCTGTGTAGCCATCCCCTATGCTAAAATAAAAGTGTCTGTGCCATAATATAAAACTATTATAACAAGTTGTAAAATACATTTTGCAACACACAGGAATCTGTTAATACTGCACATCATTAATATAGAATTAATTGTACCTATATAATAGCCTGATATGATATTTAAAAGCTAATACGTTTTTGCATGTATGTTAGCAAAATCTGTCAAGTGATTTATGTACTTGTTACCATAACCGTAATAACTTTCATAAGACTAGTGGAGCAAAAGTACATATACCTCCCAATTACCTCCCACTACAAGTTATATGTGAGTGTTACCAAACACGTTTAAGCTTCTGTACTGTTTCTGCATGTAAGTCTGAGCTACATTCCAGCGACAGACTGCCATGATGATACTTTGCTGGCGGTGGTCACTTACCCTGGTTGTGTTTAGCCGGCTGGTTCTTCTTCAGCAGTGTTTCATTACCTTTAAGTTGATCCCGGTCTTAACATCACCTTGAAACTAGCAGCGGTGGTTTAATATCTCCCCTCTTCTTTCTTGACATATGCCTTCCTGAACAGGTTTCTTTTTTGTGGCATTATTAATAATAGATACAAGGCAGCGCTGAACGTCTGGACCCGCGGTGACAGCAGCCTGCATGATAACTAGCGGGGTCTCGTTGCTAGGTAACGGTGCTCAAACGTCCTCCAAAAGGCTGCTAGCAAGTAACAGTTTTGGACTATTGGCCATTACATACTTATTCTCTCTTTAAAAATAAGTATGGGGATGTTCAGACTTTCACCCTCCTAAATAATAATACACAGTGGCGAAGCCCCATAAGAGTGCACGCTGAAAGCCAAGGCGTGTCAAACTTTCAAACACAAGAAAGCTCGTGCTTGTCTCAGCTACATTATCACAAAAACGTCACCCTTTTCCATTCAAATCGGCTAGTCCAATGAATTTTCTGCAGGGGCGTGACTAAATTTGAATGCCGCTCTCTGATTGGCTACTTGGCGAAAACACACAAAGCTACTGCACCGCAAGAGATTTCTTCGTATTTATCCAAGTTAAATCGAAGTTTTTTACTGAAGTTGGAGGATAATGTAGCCCTAGGCTTAATATAGTACAGATTTTTGTTAAATTACAGGCGTCCACTTTTTTTCTCCCCCGTAAACGCACCAATGTTTTTAAAGTCGTGAGACAGTAAAGAAAAGAGGACAAGTCACCTTTGTTCGAGCTGGATCGCCTAACGTAAGTTTAGCAGCTAACAGGCTAACGGTGCTAGTCTTTAGCTGATGTTGGTGGAGATGCGTGAATGAATTAACTGGTTATGAATAAAGCTAAAGAGACAGCGGTAAGATTAACTCATTTCGGACACCACAGCTCTGACAGTAGTGTCCATAATGCGAAGTAATTTCTTCTTTTTAAAGTAGTTATCACTGGAGCTGATATTAAAATGCAATAGATGAATCGTCACACGATGTTAGTGTAGTGCATAGATTTACTGTTTGCTATATAGTTATAGGATATAGTGTATTGCTAATAACTGTGATACTTGTGCAGATGGTTTGTATTGCATGATTATGACCACTATTATCATACATAATTCATTTGTTACCGTAGTTGCACTCATGCCAATTAGTCATGATAGCATGCACACAAACGCACAGTTTTGTATACCTCTACACCAGATTGTATTGTTATTACTATACGGTATATACAATATATACTCAGTTGCCAGCATATTACGTGCACTTAACTGTAACTAGTGCAACCTGCTTTTTGTTTATTTAGTCCATACTTTAGGTAGGTGTAGCTGTGTGTATGTCATCAAGAGCATGTAATTCAATATTTAATGCAGTCTGTATTAAGCTATATGTTAATATAAAAATTTGAATAGCCAGCATTGCAACACATGTTTATTAACTTTGAGGTTATTTATGGTTGTAACATTGTTTCTTCCAGGCTTCCCAGATTTCCTGTTCCTGTGTGGAAGAATTACCGGTCAGTATCCCAGTACTTAACTTTTGTTTTGGTGTGGGGCTTTTTGCTGCCTCATGGTGTGATGCCAAGTGGTGCTTCCATATTTAGGTTTTGCCGTCAGAGGCAGTAGTCATTTTAGAGCATCAAAACACAGAAAACAGATCACATCTGTTGTGTGTTCAGGATGAAATCATGTTCTTGTTTGTGACTCAAAAAGGAGTGTGCGATTAGCTCCTGTGAAGCTGTCATTAAAAACAGCATCTTTTTTTTCTTTCAGTGGACCTTTTTGCATCAATTACTTTACTCTGTTTCACTTTTGTTCATGCACACTGTAGTTTTATGAGCCACAAAGAGTTCTCAGAAACACACCTAGATGGCATACGGTGTTGGAAAAAGCTGCAAGGATGTTGGCACACAACAGTCAATCATTATATTAATGTGCACGAACATGTACTACAAAGCTCCCAAACCTCTGGGCATTAGTCACAACCTTTTACAGAGCAGCAGGAATAACAGGATTGTCAAAAAGTTGACTCCACCAACTATATATGTAGTTGTGTGTTTTGTGTATATATACATACAACACACATTTCTATGGCGATGCACGTCAGGTCACAGTCCAGAGTTTGAGACAGATTTGCTGTTACTCACCTAAAAAACGCAAAAAAAATTGAAATGTCTCAAAAACTACAAATTATATTGTTATTATGTTGTTATTTATTAGACTAATAACAAACAAACAAAACTTGCAATTGTACACTCAAATTAGAGGTGGCACACTGGACTTCAGGAAGTCAGGAAGTAATCCAACATAACATTCAACCATTGTAACTAATTTTCTGTTCATGGATTTTAAGTAAATAACTGTAATAACTGGCATCTTAATAAAAAAATTATATATAATTATTGTCCTTTACTATTTTTTCAGTTTTTTTGTAAAATGTAAAATTTGAAAATTCTTGGGTGATAATAACAACAATTACATTTTAGCTAGAAAAAAAGACTTTGCACATACTAATGGATTTACCATAACAGAAATATAGAAAATGTTTTGGTAACTACCAATTTAATTAAGGGCAGTGCGGCATGAACCTTCCATTGAGTGGTGGTTGGATACGTTTGTTAAGCACTGTACGTGCAGCATAGATTTCTTCGGTTTCTGCTGCGTTGTGCCTTAGAGATCTTTGTAATTAATCCCAATTGAAAATTGAATTGAAGTGAAAGGAAATGTTTCTTGTTGTCAAAGCACCTTTTTTTATGCTGCTGTGGGTCTAATGATTAACTCTAATACTTAACAAGAGGAACAGGAACAGGATCAAAATTCCTAATATTAGGTTATTGTTAATATTGTCTTTCTTGTTATGTATGGATTTGTAAACTTAGTAAGCAATATTATCTAACAAATCTGATGTTTTATTGATTGTAAAATAGCACTCATCAATCATGACCATTCTCAGTTGTTACTACCATCCTGATCACTTTTTCATTTTGGGGTTTTTAATTTCAGCAAGCTTATTTTTGATGTAGCTGAACGAATGCTCCGTTGGAAACAAATAATCACTCATTATGTGTTCAGCTGCTAATCTAATAGAGATAGGCCACCTATTGCATGCCTGTGTTGTAATTTATTCGCTATTTACCATAAAGATGTAACCCAGTTTCCAAATAACTGGCCTGCCCCATTTCTCATACTGTGGTTGTGTGTGTGTCTGTGTGTGTTCAGGGGAGGGGCTGACGGTTTAAACTTGGGGAACTAATGGGTGTGGCAACAATGACCTCATGCAGAAATTAGGTAATGGCTGGTTTAGATTTTTACTTGAAGCAGTCTCTACTTTCCATGTAGCACGCTTATTGCTGTCCTGCCTTTGGTGGAAGAAGCGTACATGCAGCAAGTCTGTCTGCTTTTTTCCAGATTTTCATTTTACCTTGTTTTTTGTTTTGTTTTTTTAAACAAATCATGCAGCAGGTTTCTGGTTGCTTTTTCTTTCTTTTCAGCTACTTCCTAGCCCATGATTTCCATTCACACACACTGTAGATGTTTTTCCTCTTGCTTTGCTGTACCTGTGGAGCACACAACTCCAAGCCTGGGTGGCTGTCCATCCTAGAAGACTGACAGCTTGGCTGGCCCCGTGCATTCATTTCCGAGCCGCTCTCCTCCTTCTTGCTTACCCCGCTTGTTCACGCTGTTGTTTGGTTGGTGTTGCCATGGCACCGTGCAGCCAGAAAGAGGCTTCACATGCAGCATCTTGTGTTCTCTTCACAGAGGGCCGCTAGCAAGCGATTGAAGGCCAGTGACGCAAAACACACATTACATGAAAGCAGCTGTGTGGACTGACGCTCAGGATTCTGCAGCTTTAACAGTCGTGGGTTTACCTTCCCCTGTCAACATTCAGCAGAGGGACTGCTGCAGACTCGAACACATTGGGTGACCATTCGGTTCACCAAAGAGTTTCTTAGGTTTTTTTTTTTCCTCTCAGAGTCTTGGTGCTAAACGCAACCATTTTTTCGGGAACGAAACTGGGATTTTCCCTCATATTATGCACTTCAATGGATACAGGTGGCTCAGTGGTTAGCACGCGAGCTGAGGAGCAGTCCTTTCACATCCGCTACAG
>VOQK01007134.1:76189-87969 GCA_015052645.1 Benitochromis conjunctus | reverse complement strand
GTAGGACTCTTTTCTCTTTTCACTAAAGTGTAGTTTGAGCGTAGAAAGTGTGATCGCTTTCTTAGTCTCTAGTTTCAGATGGAGCTTTGGTGAAGTGTTTTGTTGATGCCTAAGAAGAGCAATGCTATTTATAGTCAATGAAATATTTGTAATGTAAGATGTTTCTGTTTTGCGTACCCAGTTGAAGAAGTGATGCTATGTTTAGTATTGAAGCTTACATTAAATGATAGAGTGGAGGAATCATTTCACAGTGCAGTCTAGGACTTTGTTAACTAAGGCACGTAAGTTTCCTTTAAAAAAAAAAAGGAGAAAAAAAGGCATCAGCCAGCTGTCCTTACATTCCCAGGTAAAGCACTCGGGCAGCAGGTGTGACCTGCCAACCACATAAAGACCTGCGCCCGCCAGCTTCAATATTTAAACAAGCCCTGAAATATTCATCACTGCTCCCTGTGTTTATGTCCACATGCGTGTCTATTTTATTTAGATAGCGTAGGCGTGTTTGGTAAGAGGGTGGATTATTGTTACAATGTTGGCTAGATTGTTTACATCAGTAAATTTATTCCGTCTAGAGGTGCACAAATATATATCGAACAAACAGCTTTGTTGACTGCCATTGGCTAATCAGCGAATAAGACATTATGCAGATACAGATTTTATTTGCCATAATGAATTATTTGTGTGCTTGGAACAAAAAGGGGAATAGATAGTCAAAAACAAAACAAACATTTTTACTTGGTAGTGGTGAAAGTGTTATTTTAAACACTGGTATCAGCGCAGAATTCATCAGTTCATCACTCGCTCATCAGTGCATCCCTAATTCCATTACACGTCACTACAGACTCTGTTTGTCTGACAGATCTAATCAATCTGTACAGCACTCACCAGCTTTGTAATCTGTCAGGTGCATACTCTACAGCCGTAATCTCAGGTGACCAGGTCACTGGGAGAGCGGGGCTTGGACGAAAGACAAGCAGATTAGCCGAGAAAATGCTGATAGAGCAGTTTCCTTGCTGGCATCCATTGGAAGTTAATGCTGTGACAACATCACACGCGTCTCCTTGAAGGTTTTCCACCGCGTGATGCTAAATTATCTCTGTGACGTCAGATGAATTATGGTTTTGATATTACCTAGGTCGAATGCAGTTTAGTTTTGGGGGCATTTTTGTATTTAAAAGAAAGAAAAAAAATCTTTTTAACACGAAGTTGGTCTAAGGTAATCTATCCATGCTTCGGAGAAAGAGAAGGAGCTGCAGCCTGGAGGTTTTTCCAGTGGATACCTCAGTAGATGCTTCTCAGATGTTCCATGTGCTGTTGCTGTTGTTGTAAGACACAAAAAGCCAGCAGGTAGGCTAGCATTTGCCTCAGCTAGAGTGTTAAATGACATAGTGTTAACGTGGCAGTAAACACAAAGTAAGCTCTTTAATATAAGGCCTAAGGCCGCTGAGCTGAGCTCAATTGAACTTTATTGTTCTTACACCATGTTTGCCTTTGTTCTCAAATTATAGCCTAGCTGAATGGTGAGACAAGCTGTTTGGTGTTTTTGCGTCATTTCTGGGTCTGTTTTTGAAAGCTTTCAGATAACCATAGGGTGGTTACAAGAGGAACTCTTGTTGTACAAACTGAATACATTTTTTTGTTAAGCCAGTATCTCACTAACAGTACAGTTTCCTGAAAAACAAAGTTGGTTTATCTGACAGTTTTTGCTAAGCACAAATATGCCACTAAATTTGCCTTCACAGCCTCTGACTGACACTCTTTTCATCTGGCTTAAAACATCTAAACCCCACGAGTGCTTGTTACAGACATCCATGTATGATTTGCTGTCCTTTAAAAACAAATTCATTGGGTGTTTTGATTTTATTTCTTTTGAAGAGGTACACAAATGTCCAGTGTTGGTTGCTGGGAATCAAACATTTTGCTTTCACAAACAATATTTTAGGAAATTTAAGATTTTTTTTTTTTTTTTTTTTTTAATCTTTGCCAGCACAAATCTTTTAAATGATCTGTTATAAGGTATTTAAAGTTTTAAAGCAACAGCAGTAAACATTGCAAATAATGAATATCAAAGGTTCAGTTTTGGTTCAACTGATTGAAAAAGGAACCTGTTTTGCTTTCTGGGGCAGGTCAAAAGGATGTGAGATCTACCATAATAAACAAGCTCTATTGTTTTGTGTAGATGGAAGGAAGTGGCTAAACATTCCCACTTGCTGAAAGCCTTTTGCTTCGAAGGACGTTTTGTTTTTCAGTTGTGAACGGAGCCATTTGGCTGTCGATGAGAGCAGGAGGAGATTTTAATTTAATTTTAATGTTTTTGAAGAAGAAGTCCAGACTGTGCTCCTCTTTGCTTTAGGATGGAGGTGTCCTGCCTGGAGCTGGCGCTGGAGGGTGAGCGCCTCTGTAAGGTGGGTGACTACAAAGCAGGCGTCTCCTTTTTTGAAGCTGCCATCCAAGTGGGCACAGAGGACCTCCAGGTGCTCAGTGCTATCTACAGCCAGCTTGGAAATGCCTACTTTCACCTGCTCGACTATGCCAAGGCCTTGGAGTTCCACCGGCACGATCTCACCTTGACGAGGTTGGACACATGAGAAGCAGCTCTGTCAAAGCCTTGCTGAGTACAGTACAATGTTTGTTATTAACAGCGTGACGTGTCTTGTTCAGGACAATTGGCGACCTGGTCGGAGAGGCCAAAGCCAGCGGTAACCTCGGCAACACACTGAAGGTGCTGGGTCGGTTCGACGAGGCTGTGGTTTGCTGTCAGAGGCACTTGGACATAGCTGGAGACATGAACGACAAGGTGAACATGAACATATTCGAGAACATAAGCAATAAAGAATAACCGTCAGATATTTGTATTCATGTTTTTGAGAGTTTCAGAAGGAAGTGATCTTCACCGCTCATGTTTCATTAGGTGGGGCAAGCGAGGGCACTCTATAACTTTGGGAATGTGTACCATGCCAAAGGCAAAAGTATCTGCTGGAGCGGAGCTGAGCCCGGAGATTTCCCAGAAGATGTCATGATGGCACTGAGGAAGGCAGCAGAGTACTACGAGTAAGAAGGAGAGCATGTGATTTAATCAGAGTAATTTAACATTAGAAATAACAAGTTCCTGTTACTTTGACTGTTGTGTCAAGTATCCAGTATATTTCAAAGCGAGCGGCTGTGTGACCGTTTGATTGTATGTGCATCGTCAGGGCAAACTTGGTGATAGTGAAGGAGCTTGGAGATCGGGCTGCTCAGGGTCGAACTTATGGCAACCTTGGCAACACACACTACCTGCTGGGAAATTTTCGCAAAGCCGTAGCTTCTCATGAACAGGTGAGGGTGAACTCTGAAAAGCCTCTCTTGGTAAAGAGTTCACAAGCATCCATGATGATGTTTTCTTTTTTCTAAGTTACTTATTACGCTATTTTAGATACAATGTTTCTGTTTCAGCGTTTGCTCATTGCTAAGGAGTTCGGGGATCGATCAGCAGAGAGGCGGGCTTACTGCAACTTGGGGAATGCATATATCTTTTTGGGGGAATTTGAAGTGGCAGCTGAACATTACAAGTAAGCCACACCTACACCAACTTGTTGTTGTTTGCCACATTTTGTCTCTAGGCATGTGGGACTGGAACCTTAATCGCTTGATCCTACATTGTCAGCATGATTGTCACATGTCCCCCAAAAAAGAGGAAATTGAATTATCAAATGACTGTAACATTTTTAGACATTTTTCCTTACACAATAGTGGCAATATCTAAAATTCTATCATTGTTTGTATGCATCATATTCTGTTCCTCTTTCTGGGAAAGCAGGCCTGTATTGTATGAAGACAACATAAAGCCTGCGGGCATTGTTTGAAGCATCTTATCTGGTTGCTTGTTAGGAAGACACTGCAGTTGGCGAGGCAGTTAAAGGACCGAGCCGTGGAGGCTCAGGCCTGCTACAGTCTCGGCAACACCTACACACTTCTGCAGGACTATGAGAGAGCCATAGACTATCACCTCAAACATCTCATTATAGCTCAAGACCTCAATGACAGGTATAGATGCAAACAAGGTTTTATGATGCTTCTTTCGACGTAACTATGCCACAGCTAAATAGTACTTATTTATGTATGGTTTCATTCTGTAGGATTGGTGAGGGCCGTGCGTGCTGGAGTCTTGGAAATGCTTACACTGCACTGGGAAACCATGACCAAGCCATGCACTTTGCAGAGAAACACCTGGAGATCTGCAGAGAGGTATGCACTGCACATACCATCTTCACAGCAAAGCACGTCAGAAATACTCGAAGAAAACTTGTTAAGAACAGAAATCCTTCAGCAGTAAAATTAACAATTGGTTCGTTCCTTCTGTTTTTTTTCCAGACTGGAGACAGAAGCGGGGAGCTGACGGCTCGTATGAATGTATCTGATCTCCAGACGGTTTTGGGTTTGAGCTACAGCACAAATACCTCCACTGTTTCAGAAAATAAGGATATCGACTACAGCCTGCACGGTAAAAACTGTGTAACCTTCCCTATGCCCTTTACTATAATATTTCAGATACTTTGAATGTGTAGATTACGTAACATTGTTTATTGATTTTTCAGGAGCCAGGCCTAGGATGAGCAAACGACACAGCATGGAGAACCTGGAGCTGGTGAAGCTCACTCCAGACAAAGTAAATGTAAGAACTGCTCAGCTGTACTGCCCTGCTCACACATCATCGACGAGAAATGCTTTTTCTTACATCACCCTTTGCTATTGAACTTGTGATGATTGTGATCCATTTCTGTGCTGAAGGGTCAAAAGTGGAACAGCGACATCTTGACCAAACAGTCCAAACCGTCCCTGGTTAAGAGCTCCTCCAAGCTCTTCTTTGTTGGCCGTCTGCGAGGGAAGAAGTACAAGTCTGGTGGCTCCAGTAAGGTCCTCCAGGACACCAGCAATACCCTGGATACCAGCCAGACGCCTTCACAGGGACCACAAAAAGTACGCAGACCTGGGGAATTCATTTGAAGATCACACAGAGCACTCATGTATTCGCTATGGTTCCTTTTGTTGTTTTGTTGTTTTTCAGAGTTGTTTATTTTTGTTTACCAGCGACTCAGCCCTGACATGCTCGGAGACGACGGTTTCTTTGACCTGCTGAGCCGATTCCAGAGCAACCGCATGGATGACCAGCGTTGTTCAATACAGGACCGAGGCAGCAGGTTATCGCTAAACAGCGGCCCAGAGTCGCCTCCCAGGACCATCAGGAAATGTAGGGCCTCGCAATCCACCCACACACAAAATATAACCACTGTTAAAATAATGTAGGAATTGTGTACTTATTTACTTTAATTTGTAGCCATGTCAGAGGCTGCCAACGTGTCAAACGCTCAGGGCAGGCGCTTAGAGGAGTCATCAGCAGCAGGGGGGAGCCTGCCAGGACTCAGGCTCAACCAAAACAGCAACCAGGCCGTTCTTAGCCACCTGATGGCCAACGCTGACAGCGCTGAGCCTGATGATGACTTCTTTGATATGCTTGTCAAGTGCCAGGTAACAGAAAGAGCATAGAATAGTTTCCCAATACACATTTATATAGTGCTGGGTGGGCACACTTGATATTCAAACACCGGTATAAACAGAAATATTTTAGCTCTTATTTAAAATAATTGTGTAGTTACGACACTGCTTTTGTTTTTCACTGATGTTTTTGAACTGGACACTGAAGGCGACAGGGAACCGGTGTAACATGAGTAGAGGAGTGATGAATGTTTGTTCTAGCCAGAGGTCAGGAGGCAGGATTCTTATTACCTAGCAAGAGATCAGCTGCACACATGCAAAGGACTAAAGTATATTACAAAAAAAATCCCAAATTGGAAACAAATATATAAACATCCTGTTACTCAGACATCAAAGTCATACTCTTTGCTTTCACCGTATTTCTTCCAGGGATCCCGTTTGGATGACCAGCGATGTGCTCCTCCCCCTCCTCCGGTTCGAGGGCCCACCGTACCAGATGAGGACTTCTTCAGCCTCATCATGCGGTCTCAGGCCAAACGAATGGACGAGCAACGCGTCACCTTGCCTTCTGCAGCAAACACTGCATCTAGGCCAAGCTCCAACTAAACTAAGCACTAAAGGGACTGTGAGGTCTTTTGTTTAATGAAAGTGTGGACAGCATCGTGACGGACCAGCGATCACTTCCTTGTGCTTTAGGACAACACATAGCATTATCAGCACTGTATGCAGTTGACAGTATGGGGGGGAGACTCAAATTAACAAGGACTTTTCGCACAACTTGTACAAAGATAAACTCAAGAGTAGCATTGGGGACAAAAGTGTTTTTTTAATAATTGTTTTTAATAATTCTGCACTGCTGCGTACTCTCATTTCACCCTGTGTTTTTTTAAATACACCACTTGCAGGTATGTTTGTATTTATTGTTCTTGTCCCATGAACTGCCGTCCCACCGCTATGAAGTAGTAGAGGTATACTCATAGTGGTGTTTTAAGTCACTCTTTTCATGTATTGCAGCCCTGTACAGATATGGCAAGGGCACTTGGCCTCAGCTCGCAGCAGCTATGGAGATAGCACACAGTGTGTTACACTTGTGGCAATTAGCCTTTTGTCAAGCGCTGCCCCTTAAACACAGGCACTTAGAATGAAAGTCCTTTTAAGAATTGTGAGTAAGAAAAAGGCATTGTTTTAATATTACTCAATAGAGAAACAGTTGGTGAAACTGAAATGTTTTGCCGTTGGTGTTCACGGCATTCTCTGATGAGCTGAGCAACTCAGATGCACAAGAGACATGCAACCCTTGTGCGTGCCTGTTTGATGTGATTTCATGGCGTTTCTGAGTTGTGCCATGTGGAAAGTAAAATGTAAATGTTTGAAGGTGTGATCCGTTCTGATTTCTGTGGAAACTTTTCATGAAAAAGTGACCATGGTGCTCTATGAAGCTCATGGAAAAGAGTGTGTGTCTGCAGAGGGTTATAACAGCTACGATAAGCAAACTGATAAAGTATGGATTTAACCCATGTACAGTGCTTTTCTCTTGCCCTTTTGTACTAAATAATCTGAGGTCAGAGGAATAAAACATGTCTGTTCATGTAGCCATCGTGACTTTTTTAAATAACTTTCAGCGTCAACTATTTAATCCAAAAAAGAAAAGCAAAACACGAAATGCAGAGTTTGTGTAAAAGACACTTTATTGAACATACCAGCAGTCAGACTTCAGTTAGCTTGAACTCATCTGTCACTTTTAAAAACAAGGCTTAATACGAGAGCCACTAGCATGTCAGAAACAAACTAATAACTGTACATACATAAACACAACTGAAATAAATACATCTATGTACGTATTAGTTTGGCCTTCGTTGTTAAAATAATATATACTATACATTAACATATAAACTTAAATATGCATCTTTGCAAGTAAGTCAATATTAGAAGACGATGTTAAAAAGACAAAGTGCGCAGGTTAAAATAAAAAATAAAATAATATGCATATGCCCCAAACACTGGTTCTAAATAAATATCAAAACACCCGTGCTTCCATCCAGATTCCATTGTGCATACGGTCAGACCCTTGTTTGGGGAAAAGACTGCCATCTACTGATATTATACACATACAGCAGTAGACAAGCCAAAGCTTTTGAGCACAGCCGAATCCAAACTGAATGCAAGGGCGTCCAACCAATAACCACATGCTTTACTTCCCTTTGATACTAACATAGTAACGAGCAAGCCACTGCAAAGACACCGGAACAGCCTCAGCGCAAAATAAAGAAAAATAAACACTGATTTTAAATTTAAACACACTAGCTCGTTTACACAGTTGGAGCTGCAGTAATGCAGTGCATACAGTAATGTTAGACATCTCACGGGGAAGCACAAGATAGTCCGACTTCCACCGGTTCGGCCTCCCGAGAGGAAAAGATCACTACCGAAACACTGGAAAAACTACATTTTACATCAAGGTTTTGTTTTTCTTAAACAATAGCAGCGTCACACCAGCTGTAAAAATAATGATATGCAAAAAGAGGAATGTATGATTCTCAAAATGACTTAACAAAATTTGATCTTAAAAAAAAAAAGACCTTTTTTTTTGTTTGTTTTTTGTTATGGAAACTGAGAACTCAAGGAAGGCACCATCATGACCAAAGCACTCCTGTCCTGTCTCTCCTACTCAACCCTTTAGGAAAAAGGACATGCAGCAACTGATTGGTGTGAGCAGAGAGCAAAAGTGCAGGGCGAATTACTGGATGAAGAACGACAAAGAATCCTGCAGTTTTACTCCTCAGTGTGGTGATCAAGAAAGTAGAACATGCAACAAGTGTGCTTTTGATGTGTCCCAGGTGCGAGTCCCATTTGCTTTACTACAGACAGGAGGGAAAGGCTTGTTCACCAGTTTGTGTACCTACAAGTGTGTGTGTGTGTAAGGGTGCGACAGTGTTTACAATGCAGAGGAGCAGTAATGTTTTAGGGGAATGTGTCTCCTTCAGATAGAAACAACTGGCTCTGTGTGTGCGTGCGTGTACGAGTGTGTGTGTTATGGATTGTGTGTCCAAAGTGTGACAGTGCGATCAGCAGAGGATGAGAGGAAAGACAGGTCTTGTGTGTGCCATCGGCACTGGATCACCTTGTCACCGTGTTCTCCCACCACGGTCAGAGGCAGCTGTTTGGTCAGGTCACCTAGAGACACGGAGGAAGAGGTCAAAAACCATGAGACACGTGCTATGGGCGTGGACTCTGGATTTTCGCCAGTCTACACAGCATCTACACAGGTGTTAAAGGATCTGCAACATCTTAACTTCACACGGCTGCCCACATGGACAAGCCAAATGCTTTATAGTCACACGAGACAAAGATTGTTATTTGGCCACAGTGACAAGAGGTGCAGTATATTTAGAGGCATAAAGGTGAGGCGCCCAAACTTAAAAACACTGTACCAGCTGTCAAGCATGCTGGTGGTAGCATCCTGCTCCGGGCTGTTTTAGTGCTGGGACATTGCACAAAGTGGATGGAATAATGATGAAGGAGTACTACCTCCAAATTCTTCAACTTCACCTCAAATCAACAGCTGAACGGTTAAAACTTGGACACGTCCTTGGCATGTTACATCACAAAATGCTCCAAATACACACTAACGATAAAATACATGACTGTCAAAACCATTTTATATGCAAAAACTGCAGAATGTGGTCAGCTTTTCCAGAGATATGTATCTCTTTAATATCTCTGGGTATATTAAATTGTTGGCAAATCTGCAAATAATGGTAGCTGTACTGCTTTCTGTCAGCATATACAGTCTTTCTGAATCAATGTGCCCTGTTTTATTATTTTGCTTTCTGCCTTAGCCTCACAGACAGCACAGTTTGTCCAAATGTAATGTACCTATGATGCAACTCAATCCCCTCTAGTGGCAGACCTGGTACCAATCCCACAATCAAATCAAAACCCTTTTGATTTATATATTTATTTAAAGGAGGTGGGGAAACCTTGTATAAAACAGGCATACTACTTATTATTATTATTATTATTCCTAAGACTCAATAGATTGGGTTTTTCCCAGATGTTAGTGATGAAACAAGAGTGGCTTTTTAATGAAACATTTTGAAACTTTGTTTGACGTGATTCTGTTGAATTAAGTGCTGTTTCAGATGTTTTAACTATTGTAGCTATACCACATCGGAGGATTGTATCCATGACACCCAGTCCTAAAATTCACATGATGCTCAAATTAAAGAAAATTATGTTTGATAGATGGAACCACTGTATGCGCTCTGAAGGTACCTTGGAGGTTGGTGACCACGACCTTTGTGTCATAGGAACCGGTGAGCAGGTAGTGCGCTCCGGGGGAAAACCTAACAGACCGAACGTCACTGGCGTGGGGTCGGTACACCTGGACAATGCGTCCTCCTCTGATGTCATACAGCATGCATGCGCTATCTTCCTGTCCTGTTGCTAGGAGACGGCCACTAGGATCAACTGCTACTGAAGCAACTGGACTTCCTGTGTAGTAAAGAAGAAGGGGTGTAGTTGTATGAACTGATAACTGTCATTATTTTCAAATGGAGAACATCAGAACCAATGATAACATTTTAGTCATTAAGCAGTATTACTTCTGCTATCTTGGCTCACAGTTCCCAAACACTTGCTGTATTAAGAGGTGAAACGCATGATGCGAGCCAAACCTGAGCCATGGAAAGCAGTTCCCACTACCCGCACACAGCTGGGCACTCTGAGGTCCCAGAATCGCACCGTCTTATCTTGAGAGCCGGAAGCGATCATCCAGCCGCCCCACGTGTACAGAGACAGGATGTGTCCTGAAAAGGGATTCCACGTTGTCCACTTTCAGCATCATCCTTTCTCTCTCTGACTTCCACTTTGATTTGTGCTGGACAGGTGGAGGGATGGAGCAGTTACCTGTATGTCCACTGAGGGCGTGCAGACCCTGTCCTCTCTGGCAGTCTGTGGTGTATATGTTACAGTCTCCGGCCCCGGCACTGATCAAGATGGCTCCTCCACTTTCAGGCCCCTCCATGAAGGCCAGGTCTCTTATGGTACCGTCATGCATGCTAAACTCCAGATCTGGACCTAGGATGCACAAAAGTAAACAGAAATGAGAATACTGGCAATGCCAGCAAACAGGACGACCACCACACAGTCACGCTGAGGACGCTTACCTGTGGCGTTGCACGTCTCTGCGCTGAAAGGCAGGACTTTGACATATTTGTCATTGGAGCCTGTAGCCAGCAGCTGTCCACAGTGGCTCCAGGCCACGCAGTAGATGGACCCTTTGTGGTGTTTGTTCCTCTTAAAGCGAACCACCGGCTGCTTTGTTGGACTTGAACCACTGAGGAGAACAAAAGGTGGTCAGCTACTGTACACAGAGATGAAAATAAACAGTTACTGATTTGAACTTTCCAACTATGTTACACACCAACTTTAACTGATACGGTAGAGAAGTTTATAAGCTGACTGACAGGTCAGTGACTACATGGCAACGACCGGTCACTAGGGAAAATGTGTATTCCCCATCTAGTTGCTGGCTGTTATGTGGCCATTAAAAGGTACTGAAAAGTCTGCTTTTCACTCATATTTTAAAGGAACAGAGGTAAAAAGAAAAGACCTACAGTATGTGTTTTATAGTGATCTGACGCTGTATTTGCAGTAATGTGTTCTGTTTTTTGATTTTGTTACCTTGTGTCGAGCGTCTCTGGATAAGCGCACACACGTAAAGTTTTGGAGTTGGAGCCCACAGCGTACAGCGCTCCAGACGGGTGAAAGGCAACGGCTCGAATAGCCTGAGTGTCTTCCAAAGAATGTACCGGTACAAACAGGCTTTTTGGTTTGTCACCCTGAAAACACGCCATATACGAAAAACACACATTAGCAATGAGATTACGCCACTGTAATCTCACCTGATCTTCTCTACCCCATGACATGCATGCTGCTGTGACATCACTGCCATTCAGATAAAACTGTTATAATCCGCTTAGCCAAATTAGCATTACACTGGATCATTTTAAAGCACAATGTAAACGACAGGGAATGTGCTGAACTTTAAAATCACACCACACAAGGTCAGAGCTAAAATAAGAATAACACCTGAGTAACAACCTAAAACTGATTATTAACACCGGGTCCGTCATAACTGTTATTTTTAGTGATGGCTGTCATTCTGCTGTGTCACCGTGTGTGTGTGTGTGTGTGTGTGTGTGTGTGTGTGTGTGTGTGTGTGTGTGTGTGTGTGTGTGTGTGTGTGTGTGTACCTGGTCAAACATCTTTGTGGGGACCAAAAATTGGAATGTTACTATACTTGT
>VOQK01007134.1:53814-65531 GCA_015052645.1 Benitochromis conjunctus | reverse complement strand
AAAAAACTTAAAAAAAACAAAAACAAAAAGGTTTTTTAAAAAAAAAAAAAAAAAAGCACACTGTGACACAGACATGAAAATGAGACACCATACATATTATTGATAGCTGGCATTTTAATAAAGCTCAAAGAAATAGAAAAAAAACAACAACGACAAAAAAAAAAAGAAAATCCATGAACAGTTGAGCATAGTTTGTTAATTGAAAAGAAAATGAATTCAGAGTTGGAAAAAAAAATACTATGGTTTTCTCTGTATACTTACTGGGTTTTTATACAATACCACACTAAAGCCTGTGTGAGACTTTACGCACCCTGCATCCTCAGCTACACTTTGCATTCAGCACACGTCCTTCAACATCTGCACTGCTTCCATTAGTACACACTTCCATCAGTTAAATGTCGTTACAAAAAATACTTCTATATGCCAAAATATATCTGTACAGTGTAAACACATACTGAAGGAACGTATGATTTGAAACAAAAACAAAACGAGTGACAGTAATGTAAAAGTAAAGTAATAAGCATGTCCTGAAGAGGGAAACATCTTCGATTAGACTCAACAACAGTGGACTGGGTCCTCAAGTGCTATTTACAACTGTGGACGACCTCGAGGGCGATCGCGCTCTTTAACAGTTTATCCACATTAAAGTGACATTTGTAGCGTTTGTTAGATCCAAATGCAACATGGTCAACGGCGAGCATTTGAAATCACTCTTAAATTGCACAGACTGATGACACAGTGTGGGATATCCGTCTAATCTAATACTCGTGATAGTCCCGACAGCGACGCTGCTGAGCGATCACTTTTTGCATCTGTAGCACAACAAAAGGCCCCCGAACGACAACATACCGACACGCACGAGATAAATTATAAAAGCTACTCAAAAAGCTACCACAAGCTGACTCGTTCTTCTTTAATGGAACTGCCATTATATACAAACTAATTTAACTTATACGGGTACAGCATATTATGTTTCTTTGAATAAAATCTAAGACGCCTTTTTAAAAAAAAAATTATCTTCAAAGCCTCGAAATCACACTGAAATAAATTAAGAGCCTATTGCAGGTGCTTTCCAGAACAGTTTGATGGTACTGCACATGCTCGATCGTCTCATCATTTTATTCGGAAAGTAAGTGCAATCACCAGCTGAGGTATTTTTAACCCTCACTCTTCATGGCACTTCACTATACACACACACTCACTCACTCAAACACACACACAGACACGAATTTTAACTGTATTGAAGTTTTTCAGTCATGTGTACAAAAAACAAACCAAAAATACATGCCTCTGATTAAAGATGGGGAGGTGGAGGGGGGGTAAGCTGATCCCTCATCTGTGCCACAACAGGCGGTGACAAAATGACGCTAACACTCACGGTGTGTTCGTATGACGCAAAACAAGCATAAGGCCACACATGATCAACTCAGAGAAACCAAACGGCCTCTTTCAGAGGCGTGACATTCAGTGCTTCAGTGGTTCAACTAGATAAGGCATTGGTTTGCCTCTTAATATTTTATTCCTTCTCGCTATTTTTTTTTGGCACATGAGAACATTGATGCACATGCTGACGAGTACACACTTGGGGCTCGTTTGAAGCTGTCCAAATGCTTACAGCCAGCTCTGATTTTGTGACAATAAATCTAAGGCCCACCCGTGTTCTTACATTCCAGTTGTGATTTCTAAAAGTGGGAACATCAATAAAAAAAGCAAAATCTGCAAAGTCCTGTGTTTTTGCTCCGATGAAACATGTCCGGATGTTGCCGAACCCAATCTGGGCACTACTTGGGGTGTTTTTTGGGCGTGCCCTGCTTCTTGGTCTGCCACAGATGGCTGGCGATGGTAATGGCGTCCACGCTGGCGGACATAGTTTTGGCAGGGATCTGGCTGAACTGCTTCCTATCGGAGTTGTATTTGTACAGAGCTTCGATCATCTTTGTTGTAATATTTTTTGGGCCGATGCCGGCAAGTTTGGTGATCTCCTCGGTGTCGGGGCAGTAGGTGTAAACGGACCGGAACTGGCAGCCGGCATCACGAAACAACACCAGGAAGTTGTTGATTTCAGATTTCTCCATTTCCTGTGGTGGGAAATAAAAAAAAACAACAACAACAACAACAAAAAATTCTATCAGTTTGTTATGCTCTTTTCAATCAGGAAAAATATATTTATACACACAGATACAAAACATACATCAAGTATCTTGTTTTTCTGCCCTTCATTGACTTTGCCAGCCAGGCAGCAGTGAGCCAGGGCATTCTGGATGATGTGCTTGTTGGACTTGGCACTGGGCTCCTTATAAAGTTTGGGTCCTGTGGGAACAAAGCACAAGCGTAAGACTGCAAACAAAAAAAATATCCTTCATTGTTAAGTGGTTATGCAAATGTAAATAAACAAAACTAAACTAAATGTCTGTGTCTACCTGTGTACTCAGTGTTGGAGGGGGTGGAGGAGGTGGTGGAATCGTTTTCCCAGTCCTTCTCTCCGTTACGGCTACCGGCCGAAGGACAAGAAGAAAAGCCTTCTGCGGAGTCCGGCCTGGAGGTGATCGCAACACAAACCAACAAATGACACACGCAAACATAACCACCACGAAGACGACAGACAAGCGTGGACACGTTATCGACACGTACACCAACAAAATGCACACACACAGACATGCACACACACACAGACGTGGCAAAATAAGGTCAGACACCGTGACACAATTCTCCAAGCCCTGCCTGTTGTCTCGCATTACATAGTCCGATGAAACGGAGCAGCGAGGGTCAGAAACGACACGTTCATCCAAGCAAAAACAAAGTCTCGGTGCTGTCTTTATGGATGCTGCGAGGGATGAGCTCAAGTACTTATGAAGAAAAAAGCAAATACACTGGTGAAGCAGAGAGCAGCCAGCAGAGAGGAGAGAGCAAACCACAGCCTGAGAGCAGTACTGCAAAGGACAGGAAGATGGGAAAGCGGAAAAAAGAAAGGTGGAAACAGCTCAGCCACGCGAGTCTCAGGAAACTTATTGCAGAAGCAGCTATTCAGTGTCGACACATCCATCTGCTTTTATGCATTTGCCAATGAAATGAGGTCTATACAGTAAATCAACACAGAACCACATCTACGTCGGTTTAATGCACCCTCTCTGCTGAGGCGCTCCTCGTCGCAGCGTTACTAACCTTCCCTTTCTTTCTTTGGGAGAGCTTAAATAAAACGGGATATTGGCAGAAGCTAGTTTGTTGCCTCTGAGGGAAGCATGCAAAACAGAGGGAGAAAAGGAGAGAGGGACACGAGAAAATCAAGATGCAGCCTGCAGATCCTCACAGGGATAAAAGAAAAAAGAAACATTTCATTGAATTAAAATCACAGCTGGAAGGTCACAATTAGGAGGACACGAACCCACAACCCAAGTAATAAACTGTTTTGAAATTAAGAGAGTGTTATTATTTCTGGGCGGGTTTAATTGACATGGAGAGGTGTTGACAGATGTTCGCTTTCCTTCTCCTGGATCTTTTTGAGTCTAAAATGTGATCGTCAGGCAGACAGTGCGCGCCTTACCTGTTATTCTTCCTGTTTTCTGCGTCTCTGTCATTGTCGGCCAGATTGAGAGATGCCAGAGAAACGCTGGACACAGAGAAGCCTCGAGGACGCACACCTGCGCGGCGACAGCAGACAGGTGAGTTTTTAACACGTGTCACAAAGTTTGAGTGCGTTTGCTCACGGGGTTTGGCACATTGCTCACCTGTTGCTCTCGCGGGAGGAGTCGACGACTCCACGACGTCCCTGTGGATGGACTTGGGCCGCGGCTTTTTCTTAAGACTTCCAGATCGAGGCTTGATGACCTCGTCCATGTCCTCCATCAGTTTGAGCTGCTTCCTCCTCAGGTACTCATTCTTGATGTATTCCCTCCTCGCCCTCTCTTCGTCCTTCTTCTGCTGTTCCTCCTCCGCTTTCAACCTAAAGGAAGAAACCAAAGGACGAGTCGGTAAATGCAAACTGTAGTCAGACAGCAAACACAGAAAGTCAGAAAGACAGACGGACCGTGCAGCCTCCCTCTTCTGCTCCTGGTCCAGCTCCTGCTGTTGTTTCTTCTCCTGAGCTTCCTTCTCTCTCCGCAGCCTCTTCTCCAGCAGAGCTGCTTTCTTAGCCGCCATGTCCTCTTCCCCTTTCACATCATCCTGGAGTTTCATGGACAGAAACACACAGATGTATAACAGACCTCAGATTATAAGCACAGGAAATGGAAACTGACTGATCTCGTTAAGAAAGTGTGATTTGGGGATTAAGTGCGAATAAAGTGTTAACACGTGTTACTAACTCAGGATGAAAGGTAAGAAACTGACTCTTTGTAACGATGGCCGCTCTGATGTTGGTACATTATCAGAGTGTACTGGCCTAACACGAGTTTGTGTTCTGGCCCATTATTCTCGGCCCACATTCGTCCGTGGTGTATTGTCTCTGATCAGCTCATGGCTCAACAGGCTCATCACCGCACATGCTGTTCCAGGCTCACACAGTGTGAAACTCTTCCTTCACCATCAGGGTATGCAGTCTGCGTTATTAATGAGAAGTTGGTGAGCCGTGCACCAGTTACGATTACAGTTGAGGGAAGAGAGTGAAAAATGTGGGGTGAATACTGAACAGCCCCCGTTTCATGGCAGATACTACTTACACATCTCAACTAGAGGGTTTACTAATGTTAGAAATGTTAGGTCATGTTCGAATCAGCTTTTATGAAAGCTAAAAAAAAAAAAAAATTAAACTTGAGGTTTGTTTTGAGCTCAGTTCATGCAACACACAGCACTGATGAAAATCTTTAGAGATCTGAGGTCTGATGCTGTAACTCACTGTGAAAAAGAAGCCACAGCACATCTTTTGGTCTTCTCCCGTTTCTCCCTCTCCTGCCATCTCCTGACCTTGGCTCTCTGGAGGCTTCAGGTTCGACAGAGGCACCTCCACCAGGTCTTTCCGATCCTCTGGGTCTCTTCTGACTCGGCTGTCTGTCGTCCCTTGGATCTCCGACACCGGCTGAGAGAGCACCTGTGATGTTTTTGATTGTTTGGTTTCTCCCTTCAACTCCGTCTTCTTCTCCCGTCGCTCATCGTCCTTTTCTTTGGCTGCTTCTTTAGTAGGAGGAGTGGCAGCACTCGACTTTGCCACGGCTTGCTTTTCGTTTTTAGTGTTCTCTTTGTTGTCCTTGGTGTGTGCGTGCTTGCTTTCCCCAGAACCCTCATCGTGGCCCAAGTAAGCAAAAGAACTGATCTGCGTTTGGCTGGGGGTGAAACGCCTCAGTCTGGGAAGGCTGTCCACTGAAGTGGGTGTGTTGAGCATTCGGCTAAAGGGCGTGACCTTCAAATCATTTGGACGTGGAGTCCGAGGGGTTCTAGCGTGGAAGGAGGCCGGTCGTCGTTTGATGCCGGCAGGAGAACGATTGGGTGCATGTGGAGAACCAGAGGAGGACAGGATCGGCGATAAGGACCCCACCGAGCCTCTCCCTGATCCCCGGCCTGTTACACTGCTGCTACGCAACTCACGGAGCTGCCTGAGTGGAAGAAATACCCACAGATACACGTAACACATTAGCAAGGTGATGGTAAGTGACCAATTCAAATAAGTGGTTTGAATTAGGTGGTACCTGTGTGGAGACGGAGCAGGAGGTGGTATGACCCAGGCTTGTTGCTGTTGCTCTCTCATGGCCATGATCTTCTCCTGCTGCTGGGCCAAACGCTGCATCTCTGTCTGCAGGAAGCTCAGCGACGTGTTCAGCCTCTCAATCGAGCGCGTGTATTCTGCAATATCGGTTTCTCCTGGTGTCACACCTGCATCACCGCAAACATAAGCAATGACATGAATACTTAAATAAATTTATTCAGACAGCTTCCTAAAATCCAGACTGAAGAGTGATGCACACAGTGAAACATCAGCAACTTATAGAATACCCCAACAATCAACAATAATACAGAAATTTTATCAAAATATTTGAAAGACTCATTAAAAAAAACATCTTGTGTTGTGATTACTTACTGCCACCATCTTCACATGGAGATTTGGGAGCCGCCCCGTCTGGCTTGCACCTCTCGGCCCGCTCCATGTTGCCCTGCCTGATGTCTTTGGATGAAGTGAACGGCTCTGGTGAAGGCGTTTCTGCTCCTCCTGAGCTGGAGCTGGGGGGGGCTGTCACTCCCTTCCTCCTCACTACGTTCAGGAAGGCCGTTCTGCCCATTCTCTGTCGATGTCGCGTGAAAGCAGCTTCCACCTAAAGAGCGGGACATGTGAGTTTTACACACTTAGATATGTGATGCTATGCTGCTATGAATCTCTTTACGTCCATTTACCTTTTTCTTTTGGGCTTCGATCGCTCTGCGTTTCTCTTCCAGCTTCATCCTCAGCTGAATCATCTCTGAGGCGATGAGGTGCGAGGGGTCTCTGGGTGAAGGAGATACTGGAGACGGTGACGTGATTGGCAGAGGTGGTGTAGAGATCTAGAACAAAATGCAAACATCAGAGTGACTGACTCAATACCTTTTCAGCTTGAGGTGTAATACAGAAAGATTTGTGCGAGTGGCTCAGAGCGAATCACAAACCTGAGATGAAATGTTTTTTGGTGAGTGTGTATAGGGCACATTGAGGTCTGAACTCTCTGGTGTGGTTCCTCCACTGCTCCTTCCCTCCAGCTTCCTGATCTTCTGCTCTGCGAAACTCGTCATCCGCACCAAGCCACCTCCAGAGCCACCGGAGGACGAGATGGGGCTGACCATCTGTGATCTGGGCAGCGTGGGTGCTGAACTTGGACAGGGGCTGTTTCTGTCACCTCCATCTCCCCTTTCACCCTCAGGGTTAGTGCCACCGACCCCTTTGGGTCCTCCTTCCCTGCTTCTCTCCCCTTCCGGCCTGTCAGGCAGAGGACACGACCGGGTCATGGCCTCACAGTCTGGGTCCATATCTGAATAGTCTCTAAGCGAGGACAAGTCCTCATCCAAGCTCTGGATGTCTTCAGTCCTCACATGGATGCCCGTGTCGACTTCATCAGTGGATACAGAGTTGGGATCATGATCATTGAGTCGCGCCTTTGCTAAATTCAGGTCATCTCCTCTACCTTGGGCTCCTGGAAGGTCTGCTGAAGGCTCTGCACCATGGAGAAAGAAGGCATTATCTCCGTCACCCATCCCCAAGCTAGCGTGCGGTCTTTCGGTGTCATGGATAATCTTCAAGGCCTCCTCAATGCTCGGGGGAGTTGATGGGCTGATGTGGCCAGTGTGGCTGGGGCTGTTTCTGTCTGGCAGGACCCCGTTAGAATACCTGAGAACAGAGACAGGTAAATTAACCCATTACAGTCAGAGTGCAGGTTAGAGGATTTTTTTTTTAACTTCCTGCTCAGTGAGAAACAAAAAAAAAAAAAAAGGGTTGGCTACCCTTTATATCTCAACTTTCAACCATCCATCAATCCATCCGGTGTCACCATGTCAAGATGCTACAAATAATTGTTTTCTAGAAAGAGTATTTATTACATTTAATCACCACCTACATGTGTAAAACAAATTTTAAAAAAAATAAATAAAATTTTTTTTGCTTCCCTGACATCATTTAAAGCTGACATGGTTCATTACTTATAGATCAAAACAAGCCAACTTTGCTGTACCTGCTTTGGCTCTTGACTGTGAATGTGTTGTTCCGTCCCAGAGGCTTGTGTGAGGTGAAGTCGTCATCCTCCTCTGGTATGTGTCTGCTCTGGCCGTTTACACTCACAGGCATCGTGGAGAGGTGGCGTTTCATGCCTCCTCGGGATGCGTAGTGAACTTTGAACCCAAGGCCATCGCTGCTGGCCGAGCGCGTCATGCCGCGCAGGGAGGGAGCCTCATCGAGTGGGAAGGTTGGGTCTCCATCCAGAGGAATCTCAAAGGAGATTCCTCGAGAGGAGGACCTAAAGAAGAGGAGGAAAGAAGAGATGTTTTTAGTTTAATAAGGAAAAAAAAAAAGTCCACTTAAGACATGCAGGCCAAAGAGGGCACAGATTAGCAGGGCTGTTGGATTTCAAACACTCACTGTTTTTCTTTGGGCCAAGTCCCGACACAGCCATCAACATAAGACATGGAGGTAGATCGCTTCATTACACCTGTCAGAGACGCAGAGCATATTTGTTTAAGTGACTTATTGGCTGTATGAAAATATTTACACACAGTGTGTGCGTAGTAAGTGTTTACTTTTACAGCACTATGTTTAGATTGTTCCTACTGATGCAAATCAGCCACTAGAGGGCATCTCGATTCAAAACAAAACCACGCACTGTTTAGTATTAACGCCCCTCAGTGACTTTTAGAGTACATTATTTTATTGTCTGAGCTTAATAAAGCTCTTTGTTTTTTGTGTTTTAAGTTCTTGCCTCTTTTTTCACGCACACTGCTGAATAATGAATCATTAGAAATGCTCTAAAACATTTATATCACAGCATCGTTACCTTCAGCTGGAATTTTCTCTGGGCTCAAAGGTCCGTCTGCATAGTTCTGTTTGACCGGACTGGACACAGGAGCCATGTTTCTACAGGATACAGGCTCACAAGCTGCATACGAAAACATACAGTCAATATTCAGCTTTTTAATAATTCACCAACAGCATGCTAATGTTGTTGTAAAACTGTACTTTACCGTTCGGGTCGAAGATCCTGGGCTGTACAAATGACGGTTTAACCACCTCAAACCACCAGAAAAGCTCAGCCATAAACACCAGGTAGTTACTCTGCAAGACCACACCAGCTTTACGGTTAATTTGGGGTTATTAGTAAATGACAATGAGCACAACACTTGACTTCTCCCTCCATGTCTCTGCAAAGGTGCTACCAATCACAACAGATAACATCTGCATGGATTAATGAGTTCACAGCAAGTCAGCAGTCTGTCTCACTCGGGGGGTTTGTGTGCGTGCACGTCCAAATGTTTGACTGTCTGATTTACTTAATATCAAATCCATACACCTTTTGAAAACTGCCAAAAAACACCATCTGGAGTTTAATTTAACATGTGCATGGAGGGATGTAGAAAGCAGCACATGAGTCATGAATGTGTTCGTGTAATAACCAGATAGGCTCAGGAGGTCTGCACAGACGATGATCCATAGAAAACTAATTTGTCAGTTTATTTCTTCTCTAACAAGGTGGGTCTTTAGTGTAATGGTTTCACCTAACAAGCAAAAAGATCCCGAGAGGAGACACAAATCCCTCCGCGGTTGTGTCAGGAATGGCATCCTGGGTAAAAATCTGCAGGGCTGCTTTCATTTCTCCTCGAACAAGGAAAGAAAGAGTGGTGAAAGCTGTGATCTCTACTCCTCCATGTTTACTTAAAGTAATGTACTGAAGATGAACAGACACATGCAGACAAACACTCGTTAAGATTCTGTGCACAGTGAGTCTGTGGTGGACGGGCAGCGTGCCAGAGCCTATAGCTGGCCTTCACGATCCACCCCACTGTTGTAGTACTGTACCACTAAAAAGTCAACACGCACACACACACTATAATTTGTGTAGTGGATGAGAAATATGGTGAAACAGTGTGAAAATATGAAAACTTTCTGCTTTTATTTATTTATTTTTTTGAGGAATGGAAAGTCCCAGCGTGCTCGGATCATGCCTTGAATGTTAATGTTCCTTCCCACACTCTCTGCATACTATTTACCCACACTGCCACTGCTGCACTGGTGTTTGGATGGCACGGGGATGCTCTTAAAGTAGGTCTACTAACCGTAACGAACTGAGCATGAAAGGTGGGGCTCTGTGTCTATAAAAGTCATGTTGTTGTTTTTTTGGTCTGTTTTATGACAGGAACAAGAGAGACATGGAGAGAGGAGAACAAGAGAGGCAGACAGAATCTGTGAATCTGTCCTCTGTTGGAGCAGGGAGTGGGCTGGAGTGAAGAGAGTCTCTCAAAAGTACAGACACTGCACTCTGAAAGCACCAGCACACACGGACTGTTGTAATCTATCTCTAACATATACATACATAGACACACACACAGAAACATACGCACAATAGCAATCCCTGTAAGAGCCAAGCCTACACTCACATTAAAACTTTTCCTTGAATGACTCACTTTTGCCCATGCGTAATTTCCCACTCTTGCTCTTCCCCCTCCAAAAACGTCTCACCATTTCTCCATCTCCTTTCTCCGTGAAAGCAGAGCCGTCTACATCCAGTTTGACCAACCTTTATAGAAGCATGGGCGTAGAGCATGTCCTCCAGGGTGAAGTGGCAGCAGTGGTTGAGGTTGTTCCTGCAAAACTCCTGCACCAGCTGTAGGTTGTACAGACTGTCAGCCAGGGACATGGTCTCCTTGAGGCAGATATCTGTTCAGCAAAGGGGAGGGGTCAAAGACAGAGACTCAAGCAAAGGGTAACGGGCCACACAGGAAGCAGAGGACACGATAAGAGTTAGTTTATGTTTAAAAAAAAAAAAGACTAGAAGAGGAGGAAATGACTCTCAGTTTTCCTGCATTTGTCATAAGAAGCCTCTCATTTGAATCACTTAAACTCCTTGAAATAACTTGTGATGAAAATGTTCAAACCCTCTTCAAGTCCTTCTAGATGAATCATCGGGATTTTTATCCCCTGACGTTACTATAAGGACGGCCTATGTATGTGTAGGAGGTTTGAAAAGGCAACGGAAGACTACAGCAGCTGGTTTCACTGCTGTGATGTCACCCTGTGCTTTAGTTTAAAAAAAAAAAAAAAAGGTGAAGACAGTAGAGTAAATCGAGCTGCCAGCAAGAAACCTTAACGAAGTACAGCTTGCTTTCACATCTGGTTCACATGCCTGAGACCTTCCTGCGAACTACAGGCAAACACCAGAGTTGTTTGTCTTTGAAATAGCAGCCGGCTCCACCTCTCCCTCACACAGCCCTCGTGACCAATCACATTCCAACCCGGGGCATTTTCAAAAACGACAGTCCGGGCAAGCTCAGAGGAAACGAGGCTTTGTTCTCCATGAATCCTAGTATCCTTTTTTCTTTCCTCTAGCCCTCTTTTTTTTTTTACCACTATCAACAAATACAGATAGTGAAATAAAAGGATTAGCACGAGCATTTATAACACTCGCTTATGCACAACGCAAGTATTTTTAATACACTCTTTGTTAATCTATTGTAAGAGACTGGCAGTGAGAGCTTTTTTTGTGCTCTGACTGAAAGTCACTGTTAGTTTGATGTGTGCTATTCTGTCCTTTAATGTGTGTGTTTGAACTGAACTGAGGTTACTCTTGCAGTCTCGTGTGTAATAAAGGTAACATAATAAAGTGTGGATAGTTAACAGAAGAGGGGGATGGTTACAGACCTTCCAGTCTGATGGCCTGCGGGCAGTAGAAGTGCAGCAGCGCAGTCAGGGCGCAGCCATCTGTGTTGTCCTTCAGCAGGTTTTCCACCAGGGGGAGCGACGGCGCACTCCTCTGGGCATGCTCCTTCCTGTAGCGAGCCTGAAACCATGGCAACGGCACAGAGACATCACCGATATGTGTCATCGGGGTGGGTGTGTACTGCCGGCTCTGATTATCCATACAACCACGCTTTCATCTCCATGCTCCGCTCAGTCACACACACGGGTAAGGTAGAAGTGTTAATTTGAGGATCTTCAAACACACACACACACACACACACCTGAAATAATACAGATTAACATGTTCGTGCAAACATCCATTTGCAGTTGGACAGCCACACAGCCACACAGCCACACACACACACACACACACACACACACA